>JARBWK010000006.1:84332459-84512228 GCA_030556195.1 Anolis apletophallus | reverse complement strand
TACAAGTAGTTCTCAACATTTGTGGATTCAATATTTGCAGACTTGATTATTTGTGGATGTTATTAATATGTCCTCTTTAGGAATCTCTAGGTCTTCCGGCATGACTCTATGGCCGGAGTCAACCACAGAGTCACCCTGGAGACCTAGAAATTCTTAGAGAAGTGTTATCTTGGGTAAAATAACACACACACATACACACACATGATTTTTCCATTCTGAGGGGGTCCTTGCACTCCTTCCTCATGGAAACGTAGAAGCCCAACTGTATTTGAAACGGATTGCATAAAGAGCTGCATAGCATAGCAGAAGTGACTTCTCCTTTTCAAGACCCCAAAGACCAGTCCAGTTTGCAGATTTCACCAGTGCAGCCAATTCCTAAATTTGATTTATTCTTCCACAATGAGAAAGTCAGGGTAACTAGATCTTTGAACAGGGCACACTTTAAAACATAAAAAAGTCATGCTGGATCAGACCAAGGGTCAATCTATCTTAGTATTCAGTTCACAATGTTGCTCATGGGATGGGGAGCTCCAAGCAGGATACAAGCCCAGCTGCATCATCGCCATTCTATATTTACCAGTAACAAATACACATAAAAAGGAATATATAGAGATACATCCATCATGATAGATAGTACCATGTAGGAATCAGTCCCATCCATGAATTTCCCATTCTATAGTTTAACTACGGTATATACTGGATAAAGAAGCATTTGAAATGAATATAGGCATCCTGATAGCAATCAGGATGCAGCTATTGGTCTGTCTTTTGCTCTTCTCCTCCAAATGTAGTCCCAATCATTGACTAAAACCCATTTGAGTCTCCGTATGGAGAGAAATAGAGGGATATAAATAAATTAATTAATATTATTATTTCTGAAAACTGGAGGTCTTATTCGGCCGTGTGCTATGAAGTCATTTTTAAGCATACCTGTCCAACTCCGAGAAACACGGGAGATGGGAATCTACAAGGAAAGAAAAGCTGTATCATTTATGTCTTTTAAAACACATTGCAAATATTTATAATACTCAAATTGCTTCAAGGAAAACAAAATGTATGGTATTCGTTAACACAAGTCAAAATAAGTGTGTCCACGTGCCTTCAAACCATTTGTCAGTTTATGGTTCTCATGAATTTCATAGGGTTTTCTCAGGCAAGAAATATTGAGAGGTGGTTTTGCCAGTTCCTTCCTCTGCAATATAGCCCTCAGTGTAGCACAGCAGTTCTCGTTTGTGCCTGGAGGGCAGGGGTCAGGACCTGGGGTCCCATTAGCATTAGAACCAGCAGTGCCAGAACATGATTCAGAGGATGAGCTAGATGACTGGGGCGAAGGGCAGCTTTCCCCTGATGGGCCTCCTTCGCCCACAGAGAGCTTGGCATGGGAAGAGATGTTGTTTGGCCCTAGCGAAGACATAGATAACCAGGTGCAGATGGACAGCGATTCTGGCAGCTATGAACACCCGGGAGGGAGAAATTCTCAGGAGCCTCCAGGGGAAAACATGGAAGAAAGCGCATGGGAAATGGCTAGGGAGGAGAGCTCTCAGGGAGATAGAAACACAGCTGCGGAGAGACAAGGTCGAACCTTTGATAGGAGACGGAACATCGAGTCTAGCAGAAGGGAATGGTCTAAGAGCATAGACCGGCCGAGGTCCGTGAGCAGCTATTGGAGACGTAGAAGCCTAGAGCGTCGGGGACCTCGGCCGAAGGATTAAGTATAGGATCCGTGGGAACGAATCCTCAGTGCTCCGGCCACGTCTTTCCTGAATAGGCGTGAAGCGGAGTGGGACCACGAAGCTAAGCTAGCCCGTGGTCATCAAGCCTTGCCTTGCCTTGCCTTGTTTCTGATCCGCCTGGTTGTGCGGAGCCTTGCCTTGTTTCCTGATCCGCACGGTTGTGTGGAGCCTTGCTGAACTTTGAGTCTTGCTGAACTTTTAGCCTATTTGCCATGGTTTTTGGACATTGTTACTTCAAGCCTTTTTGGATTGTTTCACTATTCTAATGGACAATATCTTTGAACTGTTTTTATATTCAATAAAGTAGTTAGCCTTCAGCCCGTCTCTGTGTGTGTGATTAAGGGGCCGGTCAGTCCGTGCTTCGTGACACTCAGCAACTGGTATTTGTTGGCGGTCTCCCGTCTAATAATAATAACAATAATAATAACAAAAACCTATTTGTTTTACTAGATCAGAACTCAAAAACGACTGACGACAAGGAAAAAATACATTATTTAAAGTACACATTAAGAAGTATAAACAACATTAAAAAATTAAAAACAGTTCAAATACTAACCAGAGCTGACCCTGCTTAGCTTTCAAAATGATATGGGATCTGGTGCTTTTTTCAATATGGTATTTTCACAATGGAACAATGAGCAAAGATTTTTTCAGGCTACCTTTTTAATGATTAGTTGTAAGTTTCATATCCAAGTAAAGCAAAAATACACTTTTTGAAAAACAAAGCTGTTCTCCAACTAAAATGACTATCTTCTTCCTTTAAAAAGGTAAAGGTTTCCCCTGACATTTAGTCTAATCATGTCTGTCTCGGGGGGGGGGGGGGCTCATCTCCATTTCTAAGCTGAAGAGCCGGCATTGTCTGTAGACACCTACAAGGTCATATGGCCAGCATGACTGCATGGAGTGCTGTTACCTTCCTGCAGAAGTGGTACTTATTGACCTACTCACATTTGCATGTTTTTGAACTGCTAGGTTGGCAGAAGCTGGGTCTAAGAGCAGGAGCTCACCCTGCTCCCTGTATTCAATCTGCCAACCTTTCAGTCAGCAAGTTCAGCAGCTCAGCAGTTTAACCCACTGCATCATCCATGGGCCCTTTCTCTTCTTCCTTTAGTAAGAATGTAAAGGAAAGTGTACATAAAAAGACCTCCCAAAGTCAATGTTATGCCAGAAAACCACTTTTCTAAATATATTGCATGCTTCCTATTTCAGAGCTGTGAGCCTCTCAGAGAACAGTATCATTGACAAGAATCCAGAAAAACTGGTTCATGTCTCCATTGAGAAACTCAACTCATGGTTTTTCAAGCCCAGTATTGTCATGAAATGCTATTGGGACACACGTCGAAATTTCCAGCTTTGTGTTTGGGAATTCCACAGTGTCAGGACAGTGTCAAACAGAAGCAAGCTTTCTGTTTACCTGTAATGAGTTTCCAGCCAAACACTAACATTATGTTAAAAATTCAGTGGTTTTTTTGTTCTTAATATTTGATCTTAGTTCTACTTTATCCTAACACTGTTTCTGACTCCTTTAGCATGCTGAAATTGGTCACTGTGATCAAGTGACTACGATCAAGGCCAACACACATTTTGGGACCTCACATGTTAGCCCTGTTTCTGGATATATTTGACTTGCTGATTCCAAAAAATGGCACCAGATTTCCCTTATTAGCTCTAGTTTTTGAGATATAGAACATATGCTATGTATCAGTAGCCATCCACGCAGCTAGAAAACCATATCTAAAAAACTTGAATGAGTGTAGTCTATCCAATGGAATTTTTTGAACTAGTGCCCCAAACAACCCCAGGAACAAACCTAAAACCATAACACCAAGATTTTTTTTGTTGATCTGTGTTATCAAATGGCTGGCATACAATGGTAGTAAAAACAGGACTTCATTTCCCCAACATGTTATTGGGGAAACAACATTGGGTGAGACAACATGTGTTCCTTACACACTCACATACATTTTCCACATACCTAGTGTGGTTGCCCTTTGGTAATTACCTTATATACACGTAGAAGTCTAGGAATTTCAGTCTAAAAAAATAAAGCCACAAAATTGGGTTGACCTATTTATAGTAACCTATATACCATAAGTACTATAAATATTAGGCTTGTGCAATTTGGGCAAAAGGCAAGTCATTTCAGGGGCCATTTCTGGCTGACCACTCATTTTGTTTACCAAGAGGTTACTCGAATTGGGAGGAGCGTTGCAGTTTTCATTCAGCAAAAACACGGCCCATTGGCTACAATGAGAAACTTTAAAGGCTCAATCCTCAAGTCATTTAAAGATCTATCTGCATGAAACCTACCTCTGTTTTAGACTCCACTGACAACCACAGGCCTGCCAAGTTTCAGAACAATTCACTAATCTACTTATTTTTTAGAATTATTTTAACATTTTAAAAAATAAGACAAACTACAAGAGAGGGTTCTGGGAATTTTAATCACTGGTTGTGTCCATTCTCAGCCAATCAGAACATGTACACAACCAGGCCTTTTATTGGCTGAGAAACCAAGAGAGAGAGAGAGAGAGAAACTTCAACTCTCATCATGCTTCAAAAGGAACTCAGAGACATTTCAATGCCTGCCCCACACAAGTGCTGCTGGGAAAGCGAGTTCCCAGCAGGGACCTCTGGAGGAGGAGCCTAGGGATCTTTTCCAAAAGAAATGGACACTTCACTGCCAGAGAGGGAGAAAAGATGTTGTAGGCAATCTCATCTTCTCCAGGAGCCTCACAACAGACCCCTGACTCAGGTATATTGCAGACTTAACTCCATCTTCTCCAGTAGCCAATAAAGCCGGCTGTCTTGATTCGTTTGTCCAGCGTTTTGGTTCTCTCCTCCCCGTTCTGTTTTCAGGGATTACACAAAACACACCACCAAATATCAGGCCCGGATTAACACCTTTTTGCTCCATAGGCCATACTTTGTAATTATGCCCCCTTTAAGCCAACCTCTACTGCACCCCCCCCCCCATCCTTTCATCTGCTTGTCCCCCTTAGGGTCTCGCATCCAGCTCTCCCGGTGTGGCCCCACTAGGTCCGCCACAGGAGTTTCCCTCTCGGCAGGCACTATGGATGCAGGCATGGGGGGAGGCACTTGGCTCCTACCCAGTATCAGGGATTGAGCATGCGTTGTAGTTAGCAGCTGTACCAATGCTGCGCTTCTCCCCGATACCGGGGCTTGTCGCGTTGGGCTTCTCTCCTGTACTGGGGTTTGCGCATGTGCCGTAGCCGGCAGTTGCGCTTCTCTCTCCAGTAAGGAGGAGTCTCCTCCTTCTGTTGGAGGAGGAATACCAGCTTTCATAGTGTCAGGGCATGCGCAGACTGCACAATGGAGTTTCCTGTACTTGCACTGAAGGAGCCAGCAAGTGGATGCTGTTGGCATCGAGGGAGTTAATTGTTCCTCCTGTCGATGTCGATGCCAGTGTTGAGAGCCCCCTGTGCATACGCCGTTTGCGCAACAATAGCAGAGGCAGGAGCCGGTATTCAGGAAGGGGCAGGGGCGCCGCCGAAAAGGAGGACCTTTGGTATCTTTCCTTCCTCATCTTCATGCGCATTTCATTTTTATTTGTTTCAACATTTTTTTTGGTCCATGATCTGCCCCCCCCCCCCCCCCGGCTTGCACCCCTAGGCCATGGCCTACTAGGTTGGCCTTATGGGTAATCCTGGCCTGCCAAATATTACAAATCACTTTTGGTCAAACTGATCCGGGCCCAAGTCTAATAAATACTGCACCATAACTCTTATTCAGAAATGAACCATCTTCTTTAAGTAAATTGGTGAAAGGTGAGGACTTAATCCATACTAGGCAAACCTTTCAAAAAGCATCCAACCCCTCTGTTCTCTCCATCATAATGCAAATTCTGACATTTTTGAATAGTGGTGGCAGGCAGGTGTAACTGGTGCCCAGTGTTGGCCCTGGTGCTTTCTCCTCTCTAAAGAATGACCTTCAACTTATCCATGAGTCATATCAACATCCAAAATTTTGGCCCCCAAACCTATCCTCATTGTATACATGAGGTCAACTTATAAACATATACGGTAGGAAGTTTTATCTCCATTTCTCAGAACTCTCTGTTATCACTGATTCCCATTCTGTTCCAGAAATGGAACTCGGGAGTCTTTGGAAAGCTGAGAGACGCTGAAGAAATACTTTAAATAACACAAACATCCTGGTGTCTGTGCTTCAGTGAACTGAGAATTCCTTGTGTTTTTATCGGCTGCTGCACAGGCGGAAAGGTTAGCTGAGGACATGCCAACTTTGATTTGGTTAGATAAGTGCTCGGCTTTTAAACAGAAGAGTCAAAGGTCAAGAAAGACTTGCTACAAAGAGGTCCAAACCAGCTCAGAATGCCAACAATGGAATGGGCTAGGACCAACACTGCCATAGGCACAATGAAGAAACCACTTCAGACAGTAAGTAGATGGAAATGGCAATCCCCAATTCTCCTTTCTATTTCACTTTGTGTGACACATAGCTATCTTCCATTCCTTAACATAGCCTGCTGTCCTCTGGGGACATGCGTTATTGCTAGGATTTAAACAAAATGCATTATTGCTAGGGTTTAAAGGAGCCCCTGGTGGAACAGTGGGTTAAACCGCTGAGCTGCTGAACTTGTTGACTGAAATGTCATAGGTTTGAATCTGGGGAGTGGGGTGAGCTCCCGCTGTCCACCCCAGCTTCTGCCAACCTAGCAGTTTGAAAACATGCAAATGTGAGTAGATCAATAGGTACTTCTCTGACAGAAAGGTAAAGGAGCTCCATGCAGTCATGCCGGTCACATGACCTTGGAGGTGTCTATGGACAATGCCGGCTCTTCTGCTTAGAAATGTAAATGAGCACCAACCCCTAGAGCAGGGGTGGGCAATTACCGGCCCTCCAGGTGTTTTGGATTTCAACTCCCAGAAATCCTAACAGCTGGTAAACTGGCTAGGATTTCTGGGAGTTGAAGTCCAAAACACCTGGAGGGCCGGTAATTCCCCACCCCTGCCCTAGAGTCAGACACGACTGGACTTAATGTCAGGGGAAAACCTTTACCTTTACCATCCTAAACAAAATTCAGCTGGATAGCAAAATGTCTAGGGCTGGCATGGGATCCCAGTATCTATATTTATTTATGATATTTAAAGTATTCATTCATCATTATTCAGCCTCACTACTACCTTTGCTATAGAGCAAGCATGGGCAAACTTTGGACTTCAACTCCCACAATTCCTAATAGCCTACAGACTGTTAGTAGTTGTGGAAGCTGAAGTTCAAAACACTTGGAGGGCTGAAGTTTGCCCATGCCTGCTACAGAACTTGATAAGCAGGGCATGTGGGGATTGATTCCTGCCCAAATGGAATCCTGGCAACAGATCTACCCAGTGGCTCTCAGTTCAATGTATTCAGTCTAAAGTTTTATTTCAAAGTATCCAATATGCCAAACCTCTTTGTAGAATTAGTTCAGCACTTTGGATAGTACCTTTAAAGTTTAAATTAAAACCTAAAGTGGTTTCTCTTCTCCACTGACATGGCATGAATCTATACTGTGAATTAAGTCAGTTTGACACCACTTTAACCTCCATGGCTCAATATCATAGATTCCTGGGAGTTGGGGTTTTACACAGTCTTTAGCCTTCTCCACCAGAGAGCATTGATGTCACAACAAATGACACATCCCATGATTCAACAACATTAAACCAAGGCAGTTAAAGTGGTCCCCACTTGCATTAATTCTACAATGTAGATACACCCATGGAAACTGCTGGAGTTTAACCCCACACCACCCAAGTCTCAAGTCCTCAACGAAGAACAGTTAGTTTAGTATAGACCTGTGGTGCCCAAAGTGGGCGTTACTGTCTCCTAATGGACGGTGAGGTGATCCAAGGGGGCGGTGGGAGGCTCAGGAGAATTTGGGGGGCACTGAAGCCCTGTAAGGAGGCAGCGGGGGGATTCCAACTTGCAAGCACGAGAGTTTGTGCCTGCCAGTTGGAAACCCCATGCAGGCGCTGCCTGAAAACTGCAGCGCGCCCCCTTCCTCTCCTCAACTGCGCCCACGGCGCACTCCTGTATCGCTCCTTCCAATTCAATGGGTTCCTTGGAAAGAAGGGGCGATTCGGGACTGTGCCGTGGGCGGAGTTAAGGAGAGGAAGGCAATGCGCACTGTGGTTTCCAGGCAGTGCCTGCACGGGGTTTCCAACTGGCAGGCTGAGACAGTCACGTGCTTGTGAGTGTGTGTCTGCCAGTTGGTCCAGTGGAGAAGGAAAGCCTCCACGTCTGCAAACGCCCCTCGAGTCACTCCGGTGTTTTCGGGCGCCTTCTGGGAGATGGCCGTGTATATTAATCTTTATTGAGGAAATTTTTCATATATATACAGTATTTTCTGTTGTTCATGGGGGTTCTGTGTGCCAAGTTTGGTCCAGGTCTGTCATTCATGGGGTCTCGGCTGTGGAAGTCAGAGCTGAATTGGTCGAAGGTACTGCAAATCCCATCATCCGTTGTCCATACGCCCCAAAACATATTGTTTTTGTGATTAATCACTATGCTTTAATTATGTTCAATTTGTAACAATGAAAATACATCCTGCATATTAGATATTTGCATTATAATTTAGAAGAGTAGAAAAATTATTTATGAAGTAGCAACGAAAATATGGATGGGGGTCACCCAACATGAGGAACCTTATTTAGGGCTCACGGCATTAGAAAGGTTGAGAACCACTGCATTAATACATATATCTTTCTGTTTAATTGCTATTACATTTTTTAAAAAAAAAAAATTTCTAGGGGGGCGGTGAGTAAATTTTTTTCTGGAAAGGGGGCGGTAGGCCAGAAAAGTTTGGGAACCACTGGTATAGACTAAGGGTTTCCCTTCCCCCATGTCTCCTGTATGACAGTTGGGAATGTGTCTTTTTCTTCTCTCCTCTCCTTTTCTACTCTCATTCTGATTGGTTGTGAAGAATTGATACTTTTCTACTGCAAGCCTTTACTTTGACTTGGTATGTGCTGTGTGCTTTGAGATCTCTCTCTGCATGTGTCAGAGAGCTGTAGTGATTGGTATTTTACCCTCTATTAAAAACCTTAGAAGAGACGGGTGTTAGAGTAGCTCAGACCCAGTTCTTTACCATGAAGAAATGTAGTTAGCTCTTTATTATTGTAAATACCGTAAACCTTTTGTGATTTTTAAGATTGGACTCTGCATCTTTGCCTGCCTAAGCTCTTAATTCTTTGCAGCCACATCACACGGCACTTTACGCTCTGTTCACTAGTAAGCGGAGGCTCAACTTTTGTATCTTGTTTGTTTTTGGATGCTCTGCTATATTTTAGGGTAGTTTTCCCTAACAGAAACTACCAATCCCCACTGGGAGCCAGCAATCTCGGCTTTTGTTTTCCATTTAGGTCAAGGACCTAAAATAGCTCACTGATTGGATTCATTATTGAATAAACTTTTCATCGGGTGGTTAACTGTAATTTGTTGTCTGAAGCCGGGCAGCAGACCCTTTACATCTCAATGAAACTGGAAGAGACGAGTGTATGCAATACTTGTACTACATACAGCTTGAGGTTTTGTGGGGTGGATCTCAAGGGACTTTTCGGCTAATAGACACCAACTCATGGAAACGCTTCCTTTGGCATTCTGGCACAGCATCGCACAAGGAAAAGAGAAGCCACACCCAGGATTCTCTTGGGGCCCTTCCATACAGCCATATAACCCAGAATAGCAAGGCAGAAAATCCCACAGTATCTGCTTTGAACTGGATTAGCTGAGTCCACACTGTCATATATTCCGGTTCAAAGCAGAAAATGTGGGGTTTTATTCAGCTGTGTGGAAGGGGCCCAGATCAAGTTGTGTTGTAAAAATTTAACAAGCTCACCTTTAAGATCTGTATGAGACAGTTTATATAGGTTATAGGCAGAATGTAGAATTCATTATGCGTTTACACTGTGGTGCTCAACTGCTCCAGGAGTCGCCAAGCAAGAAACCATGGAACGAGTACCTTGGCCAAGGTGGTCCATGCTCTGGTTACATCCTGAACACACTACTACAATGCACTCTATGTGGGGTTGCCTCTGAAGATGGCTCGGAAGGTTCGGCTAGTCCAACTCTCAGGAGCCAGGTTGCTCACGGGAGCGGGGTACAGGGAGCGTACAACTCCCTTGCTACCCCAGCTCCACTGGCTGGCTATTACCTTCAAAGTTACCATCTAGGACCTCTATCATTTGGGGAAGCCCTGCTCTTGTCCCACTGCCATCGCAGTCATGTTTGGTGGGAACGAGAGTCAGGGCCTTCTCCGTGGTAGCCCCTCAGCTGTGGAACTCCCTCCCCAATGAGGTTAGTTCTGCCCCCACCCTCCTGACCTTCCGGAAGAAGCTTAAATTCTGGTTATGGGATCAGGTGTTCACCAAATAGTTTGTTTTCTGGGGAAGACAAGATTTATTGGACCGGACTTGGACTGCTTTGGATGACGATTTTAATTCTGGTGGTTTTAATCTGGCGCGCGGGTTCTTAATGTATATTAAGAATTATTTCAATTTTGTGAATGTATTTATGATGTGCTTTATATTATGCTTGGCATCGAATTGTTGCCTGTTTGGAAGCCGTTCTGAGTCCCTCCGCTGAGGTCGAGAAGGACGGGGTATAGACGTTTTAAATAAATAAATATATTTTCTCAATTCTTGGACCTTTTTGGGAGCAGGGATAGGCAACCTGTTTTCCTTCTTATTGACCGCATTTGTGAACAGTGTTTTGTTACATATATATATATAAAGTGTTTATGTCTTTGTAGGTTTAGGGTTTTTGATTAGGAAGAACTTCCTGACTGTGAGAGCTGTTCAGCAGTGGAACTCTCTGCCTCAGAGGGTGCTTCCATCTGTGTTAGAGTGCCATTGTGTGTCATTTTGGTTGGTGGTGTGTCCCTGGATTTTGTAAATGTAAAAAATGTGAACACATCAAAAATTTTATTCCAAAAACACTGAATTATACTATGTGTTGCTGTATTGTTTATCTCATTTATTTTATATATTTTGTTATGATTTATTTATTTTATTTATCCTCTGCTGTTTTATGTTCAATTGTGTTGTATTATTTTGGGGGGCTTGGCCTCATGTTAGCTGCCCCGAGTCCCCTTTGGGGAGATGCAGGCGGGTTATAAATAAATATTATTATTTTTCCTGTCCGATTTGAGAGGACAAGCAGGGAGCGGCCTGGTTCGTCCTTGGATGGGGAACTAACAGGGCTCTTAAAGTGTGTTTATTTTAGAACTGGATGTGAACTTGTAAAGAGCTGAATGCGGAAAGTGCCGGCTTCTCAAATCAAAACACCGGAAAGCGGGGAAACGATATGTACTTCCTTCAACCAATAAAAAACCGGTTTGCTGACTTTTTTTTTTTTTTACCAATGCTGCTCTCCCTTTCAGGCTCTTCTAGTTTAAGAGAAGGTGTTGGGGGAGAAGAGACCTTTGGAAGCGGTGTAAGCGTGGCACCTGTGCAAACTTTGGAAAGGTCCCAGAGGGTATTGCTTAACACTTTGACGAAGGCAAGTGAGAGTTGGAGAGGGAAATGGGGCCTTTTCATCTGGGTGAGTGGGAAGCACATTGAGTATCCCTCATCCCAGGCATGGGCCAACTTGGGCCCTCTGGGTGTTTTGGACTTCAACTCCCATCATTCCTAACAGCCTCGGGCCTTTTCCTTCTCCCCCTGAGCCTGAGCCTGTTAGGAATGATGGGAGCTGAAGTCCAAAACACCCAGAGGGCCCAAGTTGGCCCATGCCTGGTGCAGATGAATCCAAAGTCTCCAAGAAGTAGGTCCTGACGTGGAAAAGTAACTTCTGGAGCCGAAGGAAGGAGGCAGGGGATGCTGGGACCTGCACTCCGG
The DNA here is from genome assembly GCA_030556195.1 of Anolis apletophallus. NCBI lineage: Eukaryota > Metazoa > Chordata > Lepidosauria > Squamata > Anolidae > Anolis > Anolis apletophallus. Next base: position 84,500,638 of record JARBWK010000006.1, on the reverse strand, counting down.
CCCCTGGCAGGCTTCGGGCGAGGCTTTGCTCCATCCGAGCTGCTCCTCACCTGTAAGCGGTCAGCACCGCCTTGTTGACCAGGACCATGGTGAAGGAGCAGATCCCGTAGAAGAGGGCGGAGAGCAGCCTGGCCAGCGGGGAAGGAGAAGGAGCTGCAGCCGCGCCCGGCTCCGCGCCTGCCGCCGCCGCCGCCGCCTTGGCTCTCATCGCTTGGCGCAGGCGGCCGGACCCATTCACGGGAAAGAGAGCAAAAGGTCCAAGCTCAGCTCAGGGCCACGCCCCCTGCTCTCAGGCCACGCCCACTCTCAGCATCTGCCCAGCCCAAGGAGACTCCCTTCGTTCGGGGGAGGAAAGAGGCGGAGCTCGGCTTTCGGCCACGCCCACCTCCCCGGTCGCCACGCCCACTTGCTCCATCTGCTCAGCCAAAGCTCTGTGGAGGAAACGGCCAGAGCTCGGCTTTCGTTCACGCCCACCTCCTGATCGCCACGCCCACTCGCTCCATCTGCTCAGCCATAGGAGGTCTTAAAGGGACAGAACTCGGCTTTCGCACCCGCCCACCTTTCCGATCGCCACGCCCACTCGCTCCATCTGCCCTCAGTGTAGGTAACGGTCAGAGCTCGGCTTTAGCCGCGCCCACCTTCTCTATCGCCACGCCCACTCTCTCCATCTGCTCAGTCAGAGGAACTCAGTGGAGGGAACGGCCAGAGCTCGGCTTTAGCCGCGCCCACCTTTCCGATCGCCACGCCCACTCGCTCCATCTGCCCTCAGTGTAGGTAACGGTCAGAGCTCGGCTTTAGCCGCGCCCACCTTCTCTATCGCCACGCCCACTCTCCCCATCCGCTCAGCCATAGGAGCTCAGTGGAGGGAACGCCCGGAGCTCTGTTTTCGGCCACGCCCACCTCCCTGATCGCCCCGCCTCCAGCTCGGCTTGCGGCCACGCCCTCTGCTCAAAGGCCACGCTTACTGCCCCGATCGCCACGCCCTGAGTGGCACCTGCTCAGCCAAAGGGGCACAGTGGAGGCATGGCCGCGCCCCCTGCTCGAAGGCCACTAGCGGCCACTCCCGTTTGCCACGCCCTCCTCATCTACTCAGCCAAAAGAAAGGGGTGTTCCCAGAGCCAGGCCCACCCACGCCACAGAGGAAACGGGGAGACTAGGAGCCAGCCCCGCCCACTCACTCTTCCGCCACGCCCACCCTTCTCCACCTGCTCAAGCAAGGAGCCGGAGCCAGCCCTCCCCGAGTATCGTTCACTCGCTCCCTCCCTCCATCGGCCACGCCTACTCTTCCCTTGCCTTGGAAACCTCTTTGCAGGGCCGCCCGGGCGCCCCCTAGCGAGGATTTCGTTTACAACACCCCGCCCCTCGGTATTTCCTTCCCCACTCCTCCTCCTCCTCCATTGGCCAGGTAAGAAGCTAAAAGCAAAAGGTGCGATGAAACGTAACGCACGGCGCATCAACACTTTGGGCCTGGCACAATGCGATGGGATCTGCGGAGTTGTAGTTTGACAAGGTCTTTAGCCGGCTTTGCCAGTGTGAGAATACTTTTCATGCTCACACGCTGCCTCTTTGGGCCCGCTCCTCCCTACTTTACTAACTTTGCAAACGGCTGTACAGTGGGCCCTTGGGATCTGCTGCGATTGCCCAGGAACCCCGTGGATAACAAAACCCACGGCTGCTCAAGCCCCATTATTGACACTGGTCCCCGAGCAGAGGGTGATGGTCTGCCTCCCTTACGTAAAATGGCAAAACCAAGATTTGGTTTTTGGATTTTTAAAAACCCATTTCAAACGGGAGATGGCTGAATTTGTGAAAACAGAATTAAATACAGGATTAAAAATTACAAGTCTAAAAGTGTTGCAAAATTACTTGAGAACCTTTACGCGAGGTTTGCAACTCTGCCTCATGAAAGTAAGCAGTGCGTTGCTTCGCAAGGACAACTTGAAAGTGCTGGCTTTGGCCTATAAAGCCCTAAACGGCCACGGCCCAATTTACCTGTCCGAACCCATCTCCCCCTATGAACCACTGCGGAGATCAAGATCCTCCGGGGATGCCCTGCTCTCCATCCTGCCACTGTCACAGGTGCAATTGGTGGGGACGAGAGACAGAGCCTTCTCGGTGATTGCCCCCCAGATATGGAGCTCCCTTCCTGGTGAGATCAGATCGGCCCCCTCCCTCCTATCCTTCAGAAGGATGGTAAAAGCATGGCTGTGGGACCAAGCTTTCGGGACAGTACAATAAAGAAGCGATAGGAAACTTAACCAGGCCAATTAGATTAGACACAGATGACCAAGACGGTTTTAAACTGTGTATTTTAATATTGAGATAAATGTTTTTAATGTTTATGTATGCTTACATGAATTCTTGTTCCAGCAGTTTGCCGTGTATATGCTGTGCTCCGCCCAGAGTCCCCTTCACGGTGAGAAGGGCGGAATATAAATGTTTTAAATAGATAAATAAAAATAAACATACACGAGGCATTCATGCAATGAGCTTTCGCAATTTCAATGTCAGAAAACTCTACCAACCAGTTCTCAATAAAAACCAGACACAGGAGCAGAATTGCCAGGACGCTCTGCTTGAGGCTGACGGGAGTCGAGTGGCTACAGATGAGTCAAAAGTTATCATCCATGACACACGTCAAGCAACTTTTTTTATTCAAAGCTTATTAGAATTACAGCATTTAAACTCATGCTGAAGGTACAACTTAATCATGTGAAGCAGAGAATTCTTGAATCGCCACATTTAAAAACATTTTTTAAATCATTGCAATGGTTCCAAAGATGTATTTTATACATAATTGGTACAGCAGCTAGGCAGAATGTGTTTTGATTAAATACATATTTTAATATGTATTCTGTGTAAAATGTGGTGAAAAGGGGAGGGACTTTATGTCTACCAACAAGCCAGGCCTTGTTCTCATATCTAGGGAATGTGGTCTTCTACAATATTCCAAGAAGTGCAAATATTTTGCCCTTGCAAGCCATCTACAAACATTAATACATAATTCTAGGGATATACCAAAACAAAGCACACACGACATCCAAAGGGATCAGTTCAGAAGCTGACCTTCCCCACCTTCCTCTTAAGATGTAAGTGCTCCCTCGAGTATTTAAGAGGAAAATATCTGTATGAGATGCTTGAATCCAAAATAGAACATAATGATACTCCTGGAAGTAAGTTGTGTGTATATACGGTAGTACTACCCCAGTATCTGCAAGGCCAGTTTCCACTGTTCATTTATTCATGTCTAACAAAATACACTATGTAACACAATTTGAGAAAAAGAAATCTGTTCCTGGTTTGAAAGTGTCATTTCCTGTTTAATTGTGTAGTACTTACTCTGAAAGTAGTAGTTATACTCTAGAAACTGTTTTTGTGGCTCCCACAAACTATGTTGAATTGATTGAGATTATATGAGATATTCATTGAAAAATTATAGCAAAATGTGCTATATAAGTTTTTGCAGTTTAATAAACTTTTCCCATGTTATGATACAAGAAATATGGAAATGACATTTACAACTCAGGAACAAAAATCATGTTACATAGTGTTACGTTATGTCTTCTCTAGGCATTTCCTAGAACCTCCAGTGTGACCCCATGATATTCTTGGGCCAGAGCTTGCTATTAAAAATGCTTTTGCATATCCACATGAAGTCCAGGAACATATCTCCCACAAACACAGGGGTTGTACTGCATACCCGAATCTTGTAAATTAGAACACCGGTCATTAAACTTCACAGGGATACATTATTTCCTTTGCATATTTGCGGAGATCAGAAGGAATCCAATTCCAGAATGCAACAGATGTTAATTGGACAAGGATCAGGTAGTTCATATGCTTATGCCAGTGGCCTTTACCTTAATAAGGGTCCACAGCCTAATACGTACTTTTACTCATTTGCTCAACAGTTATCAAGGCACAAGTCCACCATATGATAAATTATTTAAGAACAGTACAGTGTCCAGCCAAAAATATATATTTTATTGCTCAAGAGCACTAAGTGCTATCTCTAACTTCATTTAGGGGAAGAATACTAGCACAAGAATCTCAACAGTTGCAACTACTGCTGGAAGCCTATTTTCCTAATTGAATAGCGCAAGTATCTTGCAATTTTATCAAAGACTGAGCTACAGTTAATGAACACAGACTTGGCTGTAAGTTCAATTAAAGCAGTAAAATGAAGTTATTTTTTAAAAAAACTATTTGCAAGAAAATCTTTTGAAGCAGTAATTTAGTGTTTGCTATTACGGTAATATATTTTACTACAAACCAATGTAAGCATGGAAATATCTGAACAACACACAAATGCTGTAGTTACAGGATCTCAGAAATCTTAAATTCACACTTGCTGTGATGCCATGATACCTACATTTCACAAGATTAATCACTCAGTTATAGAGAAGTTGAACAATGTGCAAATGTTCCCAACATTCTAGTAAGAACAACAAGTGCTACTCAACCAAGAGTCTGCTGAGATCTCAGTTCACAAATGCAAAGTCACTCTCCATGTCAGCAGCCACAGTGAAGATCCTGAACCATGTCACCCAGTTATTCAATGCTCATACAAGATGAAGACAACTATTCTGGCATTCTTGTCATTAATGCTAAGCAAACACCAAAGTCTGAAAAGACATGGATGGGTTACTCTTTAGAGGAAACCTTTTTTAAAAAAAATCCACTAAAACCCCATTATTCCAACCTAATGAGTTCAGAAAGTGCTTCCTGTGAGAACTGAATGGAAGAATGATTGGCATCTTGATCTTAAATACCTTTACATGGAAACAAGTCCCACTGTCTGCAGAAACTTACTTCCACACGACTGAGATTAAACAGCACAACCCTAATCTTGCAAATTGAACATTCTATTACATGAGCATTTCCCACACTGTGTTACAGTGTCCCTATTTACAAAATACTTAAAAAGCTTTACAACTGTCTTACCATACAAAAAGTGCAATTCTCTCACCCCGTTTTTCGAGGCAACAACATTCTTCATAATTTCTACATAATAGCAGCCTATGGAAGCAAATAAGGTGCTTAGCTTATGCTCAGAAGCTAATTGGTTTAAGTACCAAAATGCAGTAGGTCCAGTTTTCTACTACTGCCGAAGTGGTGCTCCGGCCAAATTCGCGAGCTCAATGAGTGCCAGTGCACCATGCAAACGTTCACGCTGTTCTTGCAGCCGGCTACAAGGGGTTAAATGGGCAGAATATTTATCGTCGTCCTCGTCATCTTCAGACTGAAGATATTCCATGGGGTCTTGCTGCTCTTGGTCAGGCTTATGAGTAGTCTTACTTTTCAATGTAGGTGTACGCTGTTCTCTCATCTCCCAATACCTGTCAATAAACATGGAACTTAGCATTACAAGCTGTTACTAAAGCATAGTGATTCAGCCCCTCCATGAATTATGTAGTTAATCTAAGAAACAACTTTTGTCCTTTTGAAACAAACACATTTTTAAAGTCATAGACAGTGAGGTATGAACTATACCTAAAAATGCCAAGGTAACTGAAAATATTATGTAGTGGCCTCACCCAAATTTAGCAAATTCTAAGCCCTTAAATTTATATAAAAGACTTACTTTGCCAACCATTCAGCAACAGCCTTGTTGTCTGCAGTTTGCTTTTTGTTCAATCTGTCTGTTGGTTCTTCTCTCCTCAGCTTTGCATATGGATGCTTGGGACAATGACGGTTTGCATGTGTGAATCTGCTTACACATCCTGATGAGAAGAAAACACACCGAGCCATTACACCATCTCCCCTATGCATACATTATTAATTGCCTTTGGTCTTGGAAGATTTATTGTAAAAACATGCACTCAGTGATTATTATGACCCATAAAGACGGCCAAGTCTGATGTGGCTAATATTTTCAAATCAATATGAACAATTCAGCTCACGTCCCAGGCTTGTGAAAACTGTCCCAGTTTTCTTACTCACAGACTTCAAGATATTTTCCTAAAGCCACAATTTATAACTATGAACATATTATCTGAATCATTCTTTCTTTTATGCCATTTCTTTATGGGATTACCCCTAGTAAATCTGAATTATCTGTTCAAGACAATGAAGCAGGTCTATGTGAGCAACACATGGTTCTCATGCTGAAAATATTATTTTCCTCACCACTGAATTATCTTTCAATAACTTTATAACTAACTTTTATAACTATGACAGAATCCAGGCATGACAATCATACTGAAAATACCCCAGAAACTCTCATTCTATCATTGATCCATTGACCCCAGTATTTTTGCCAATATAAATCAGATAATTCATCTTGGTTCGTGCAACTCTATCCCAGCTCTAGTAGGTCCTCACCATGACCTGAGGAGCTCTACTTCATGTTTCACTAACAAAATCTTCTTTTCAGCGATCTACCCTATCACATTCCAAAATACAAAGCTACATTTTTCACTCTCATCCTTCCTCTCAACAGTCCCTTGAAAGCTGTTCAAGCAAGCATGAGACAAGCATGAATGCACAGGTTATTAACCGCTTTCCAGCCTAGTAAATGAAAATGACCAGACCAGCAACTTTGTGGTTTTATTTACAAGACTGTAATCCATAGAAACGTATTTGATTGTAAGTGATCTCAAGGCTTACCATTTTCTGCACAAACAAAAGGTTTTTCTCCTGTATGGAGACGCTGGTGTGTCTTCAGTTGTCCACTCTGAACAAAGGCTTTCCCACACTCTGGGTAGTCACACAAATAAGGTCTTTCACCTGGAGAAAAGGTTGAACAGCAACCATGTTTATTTAGGTCTTACGAGGATCCTTTTGTGGAAACCAGAGTAAAACTCTTTCAGGAATTCTGATTATAATGTGGCCAAAATTTAAAGTTTACTTTGAAAGAGTGCTAACTTATTGACAAACTTTCAACTATTCCTTTATTTGCACACTGTTCGGGTATAAACCCCATGTTAGTAATTTCAACAGCTTGATACAAAGATATATTACTATCAAGTTACCACCGTAGATTCTGAACTTTTTTTTAAAAAAAGCTGCACTTTGGTGCTAAGTTAAGGCTCCTTTCAGTGAAAGAACACATTCAAAAACAAACTTACAATCAAAACATTCAGTCAGAGCTTAATTCTTACAACAAAGTATACACTAAACAGATGGGATAGTGGCTGGGATTATAGAAAGTAACAAGAATGTAAGAATAATTATCTTTTTCTGCCATTATCCACAATAGTACAAAAATACACAAAATGATTAATAATTGCTTAAGACAAGATTTTCACATATGTATCGCCCAATTAATAAGTTTCATTATACGTTGAATGTGTATGGTAATGTTTATTTCCATTTTTCAAAATTTTTCAAATTTTTCAAAAGTAAAATTAAAAAGTAAAAGTAAAAAAGTAAAATGCGGACTCTGTAGCATTAAGCCATTGGCAGTTAAAGGGCTGTCAGACTGCATTCATTCTATGGCGAAGGTGCTCCTATAGACGGACATGCTAAAAATGGTCAGCATGTTATATATTCTGCTTTGCCACTTTCAAATGCATTTTCATTTTTCTTTGGAGTTTCAACAAAAGTCCTTGTTTTTTCTTGGCTGCATGGGCATTCCACTTACCAGTGTGGGTTCTTCTGTGTGCCTGTAAAGACTTCTCTCGCGGAAAGACTCTGTTGCAAACATTACAGCGAATCCTACTCGAAGAATGTTCACCTTCATTTATTAGATCTCGAACTGTATCTGCTCTTGGACGGCCGCGTCTGATCCCATCCTAATAAAGTTAAAAGGCCATGATCAAAACACTAATACTTGTAGAAAGAAATACAAACATATTTCTCATGAACTCAATTGGTGTGGAAGAGACCTAAACTTATAAGCAGTAATGTTAGCCACGTGTCTTGGAAGCTCCATGCTTTGAAATGTATCCTTTAGCACGTGAAGGTAAACACATAAATCCAGGAAGGAACAATGTATCCTATACTGAATACAATACAGGTTAAGATCCCTTATCTGGAATGTTGAAATTCTCCACAACAAAAAAATTCTCCACATGCCCATCTTTGCTTTCTGATGGTTCAATGTACATAAATTTTGTTTCACATGCAAAATGATTTATATTGACTTATATTTTATAAATATGCACGTAAGATAAATGAATGTGTCTTGGGCTCTATCTTCAAGGTACCTCAAAATGTATAGGTAATCCTAAATCTGAAATCTAAAACACTCCTGGTCCCAAGCGTTTCCAGTTTGTAATCAGATTGCTTGGACAAATAGCCCACCATGGTGTTGGATTAAGAAGAATTCATGAGTTGAACCCTCACTCTGCCACATAGCAGTCACACATCCTGCACTTTATCCCGTGCCCTCTCTCCATTACTGCATCTGGTACTTATTTTATTCCAGTGTTTACAGTCCAGCCATGGTGCCAGTCACATGCTCTCAGCCTCAGGGAGCGGCAAAAAACAAATCTTGCTAAGATTGTAATAGAGTTGCCATAAGTTGGAAAAATACACAAAGGGTACACTTGCACTGATGCAGGTTGACACATTGATGGTCATGGCACAATGTTATGGAACCATGGGAGTGGTAGTTTTGTAAAGTCTTGAGCCTTCTCTGCTAATACAAACTACAACTGTCAGGACTCCATAGTATTGAACGGTGGCAGTCAGTGTCGGATTTACCATTTTGCTTAGGTGTGCACAGAGCCCTGTTGGTTGGGGGAGGGACATCCTCCTGCCAATTTGCCTTGTGATTCAATTCTAAATTTCAAGGCATTCTGTTTCGCAGATATTCCAGACATAACAATAAGGTCGATATGTCTATGGGAGTGTGCCGCAAAGGATGCAGGTTAGACTATCTCCTTCAGGGCCCAAAGAAGGGGCCTCATAACCTAATTTGTTTTAAACCCAGCACTGCGTCTAGCTAGCAAATATACAATAGTGTGGCATCACTTGAACCTTCCTGGCTTAGTGCTATGGAATCATGGGAGCTGTGGTTTGACAGGGTCTTTGGCCTTCACTGTCCTAACACATATCAGATGACAGAAACCTGATAATGTCATTGCCTAAGTGTTTTCCTTATTTGAACGTAGCACTTGGAAGAATTATTTTTGCTAGTCATCCTTTTTGGGGAAGGAATAGTCAAAACCGATATTAAAGACACATGCACATACTTTATGTCTGCCTCTGTTTTTTGGTCAAAACCCGAACAAATGGCTGGCTTGTTAATCATAACAAATCAAGAAAAGCAACATTAAAAGTGTGTGGTGTCTATGTGAGTTTCCTTTGGAATGCTCAATGTGACATAATCACTCTTCTTTCTTCCCTCCGTGAATGTTCTGAGAAATTGTTTCACAAACAATAGGAAAAGTTTTAATTAGACACGCTCTGTGCCAGCTTTAAATATAATATATATACAGTGTTTCCTCGCTACTTTGTAGTTTGCTTATTGCGGACTCGCCGATTTGCAGATTTAAGAAAATATTAATTTATATATATATATATATATATATATATATATATATAAAATAATATGGTATTTTCACTGTTTTGTGGGGTTTTGCTACTACCGCTCTCCAAGGCACTTTCCCTCCTCAGTCCTCCCTCCAGCCTTGAAGGGCTTTTCCTTCATTTTGAGTTTATAAAGATTTAAAATAGTGTATAACTACTAAAGTAATGTATAAATATTACAATAAATACAGCATTCCTACATCACAGTTTTTCACTTATTGCGGGAGGTCCTGGAACCTAACTCCAGCAATAAGTGAGGGAGCACTGTATACACACATACATACTGGCATGCCGTTCCGGCCTAAGATATTTTGCTATCCAGCTAAATCTTGTCCAAGTAGCTGAGGAGGAAAAGGATGAGGCCTGAAGCTGTTAGGAATGGTGGGAGTTGAAGTCCAAAATACATGGAGGGAGGGCCCAAGTTGGCCCATTCCTGATCTACATGCACTGTTTAGAATCACAGGAGTTGTAGCCCTGCAAGGTATTTTCTCTGCCTCTGTCAACGTTCAGGGGCTTAAGCGGCTGTGGGGGAATAGAAGGGGGCCTGAGGCTGTTAGGAATGATAGGAGTTGAAGTCCCAAACACCTGGAGGGAGGGCCCAAGTTGGCTCATTCCTGATCTACATGCACTGTTTGGAATCACAGGAGTTGTAGCCCTGCATGGTATTTTCTCTGCCTATGTCCAAGAGTTCTGGGGATTAAGCGGCTGGGGGAAGGGCCAGAGGCTGTTAGGAATGGTAGGAGTTGAAGTCCCAAACACCTAGAGGGAGGGCCGAAGTTGGCCCATGCCTGATCTGCATGGGCCAACCTCAGTTCCAGGCAAAGTGATGGAAACCATTATTAAAGAAAAAATTACTAAGCACATAGAAGAACAGGCATTGCTGAAGGAAAATCAACATGGTTTCTGCAAAGGCAAATCATGTCTTACTAACTTGATAGAATTCTTTGAGGGTGTAAATAAACACATAGATAAAGGGGACCCAGTCGATATTGTTTACCTTGACTTTCAAAAGGCTTTTGACAAAGTCCCTCACCAAAGGCTCCTAAATAAGCTCTTTAGCCATGGAATCAGGGGACAGGTCTTGTCCTGGATTGGAACCTGGCTAAACTGTAGGAAACAAAGGGTGGTAATAAATGGACACTTCTCTGGGTGGAAAGAGGTGAGAAGTGGCGTACCCCAAGGTTCAGTTTTAGGACCGTTACTTTTTAATTTATTCATAAACGATCTGGATGTAGACGTAAATTGTGAGGTAGCAAAGTTTGCAGATGACACTAAACTGTTCAGGGTAGTTAAAAATGAAACTGACTGTAAAGAGCTCCAGAAAGATCTCTCGAAATTGAGTGAATGGGCAACAAAGTGGCAAATGCATTTTAACCTAAACAAGTGTAAAGTCATGCACATCGGGGCAAAGAACCCCAAATACACTTATCAACTGATGGGATCAAAGCTTGAGACAAACCAGGAAAGGGATCTTGGGGTTTTGGTGGACAGCTCAATGAAGATGTCAACCCAGTGCGCTGCAGCAGTGAAAAAGCAAATTCTATGCCTGGCATGATCAGGAAGGGAATCGAAAATAGGTCGGCAAATGTTGTATTGCCTCTCTACAAATCTATGGTGAGGCCACATCTGGAGTACTGTGTACAATTCTGGTCACCGCACCTCAAGAAGGATATAACGGAACTGGAAAAGGTACAAAGAAGGGCAACAAAAATGATCCAAGGGATGGAGCAGCTCCTTACGAAATCAGGTTGCAACGCCTTGGTCTTTTCAGCCTTGAAAGACGGCGTTTAAGAGGTGACTTGGTCGAAGTGTATAAAAATCATGCATGGGATAGAAAAGGTGAATAAAGAAAAATATTTTCTCTGTCACACAACACTAGGACTAGGGGGCACTCCCTAAAGCTCCAAGGTAGGAAAGTTAGTACTAATAAAGGGAAATATTTCTTCACCCAGAGGGTCATTGGGTTATGGAACTCACTTCCAGAGGAGGTTGTGACAGCTGTCAGCCTGGACAGCTTCAAGGCAGGATTAGACAGATTCATGGAGACCAAGGGAATCAGTAGCTACTGAAATGGACATCCAAGTGCCACCTCTGTGTTGATGGAGGCAGGCAGGATTTTCCCCGGGTACTGGTTGTGGGGGGTCGGGAGCAGGTGAGGGTTCTGCCCTCCTTTCTGCTAGAGATCCCTGTGTACAACTAGTGGGCCACTGTGTGACACAGAATGCTGGACTAGATGGGCTGAGGCCCGATTCAGCATGGCTCTTCTTATGTTCTTCTTATGTTCTTATGCATGCACTGTTTGGAATCACAGGAGTTGTAGCCCAGCAAGGTCTTTTCTCTTCCTCTGTCCAAGAGTTCAGAGGCTTAAGTGGCTTGGGGCTGAGGCTGTTAGGAATGGTAGGAGTTGAAGTCCCAATCACCCGAAGAAGGGCCTAAGTTGGCCCATGCCTGGTCTACATACACTGGAATCACAGGAGTTGTAGCCCTGCAAGGTCTTTTCTCTGCCTCTGTCCAAGAGTTCTGAGGGGGGAAAAGAAGGGGCCTGAGGCTGTTAGGAATGGTGGGAGTTGAAGTCCAAAATACCTGGAAGGCCAACGTTGGCCCATGCCTGATTTAAAGGTTATATCTGTGTTTGTGTGTCAAAACAAAGCAATTCAAGGGCTGATATAAAGAGTCCGGAGAGAACTCATCCACACTTCTTCTGCAGCAAAGAAACAACTCCCCTTTCCTACCAGATCACAGCAAAAGGGGGGGGAGTGCCCATCCAACTGCGCGTGCGCCACCTGTTCCTTGCCGCGCGCCCGACCGCGAGGCTGCTCGGTGATTGGCTGCCGCGCCTGCCTGCGCGCGAGCCGGCAGTTTAAAAGCAAAGGAGGGAACCCCCATCTTCCCCCTCCACACACACACACGATGGGGTTTTGGCGCGCGGAGCTGTCGTCACGGGGTGCGCGCCAACTGGAGCCTCCGCCCTCCTCCCGCCAGCGCCGCCGGCTCACCCTCCCCTTCCAGCGCCGAGGGCTCACCCGCAAGTGCCCGCCGAGGCCGCTGTCCGCTGCCGGCTCGTCTTCGCGGGCGGCGGCGGCGCGGGCCTCTGGGGCGGCTCCTGCTCGCCCTCCTCCGGGGCGGAGAGCCTGTGGCGGCGGGCTGAGGGTGACGTTGTGCGCGTTCTCCCCCCAGCGCCACGGGTAGACCATGAACTCGCTGAAGCCCGGGCTGGTGGGCACCGGGGGCGCCAGGGCAGCCGCCGCCGGCTCCTCCTCCTCCTCGCGGGGCCGCTTCACCGGCGTGGTCTTGATGACGGAGACCAGGACGCGCTGCGGGGGGGACTCCGCCGGGCGCAGGAGCACCGACATCCCGCCTCGGAGGGAAGCGCCCTTCGCTCTGGCCCGCTTCCCGACCGCGCCGCGACTCCCCAGCCCGACTGCGAGCCCAGACTTTTCCCGCGTTACGTTTCGCGCCTGGGCGGAGGGGCGGATCTCAGGAGAGTGACAGTCGCCCGCAGCCAATCACCTCGCCACAAAACCGGGTTGAAAGGGGAAAGAGGCGCGCCAAGTGAGGCTCAGCTTTAACCCGGACCGCCGATTGGATGGTCCTGACTCGTCGCCCGCCAATAGAATTCGAAAGCGGGCAGGGAGGGGCGGGGCTCCGACAGTGAATGACTGCTTAGAGCCGATTGGCCTTCGCGCTGGAAGGAGGCGGGGCCTGTAGCGCTTGGCGGTTTAATCGGCAGTAAACATGTTGGTCTGTTTTGGCGCGTTATTTATACCCAGGCTGGGCCTGGCCTGCGGGAACTGCCTCGCTGTCTCTGTTTATCTCGTGGTGTATCCATTTAAACAGTGACGCTGCAGCTGAAGCAATAATACACAATAGTATTAAAAGGCGGGGGGTTGCCCACGGTGTCTCAGCGGGTTGAACTGGGAGGGGGGTGAGCTTCCACTGTTAGCCCCAGCTTCTGCCTACCTAGCAGCTCAAAAACATGCAAATATGAGTAGATCAATAGGTACAACATATGGAGGCACCAGAGGTGCAGTCGGTTGAACTGCTGAACTTGCTGGCCGAAAGGTCGCAGGTTCAAATCCGTGGAGTGGCATAAACTCCTGCTGTTAGCCCCAGCTTCTGCCAACCTAGCAGTTCAAAAACATGCAAATATGGGTAGATCAATAGGTACCTCTTCTGCAGGAAGGTAAGGGCGCTTCATGCAGAAATGGAGATGAGCACCATTCCCCAGAGTCGGACACAATTTCTTTATTTCATGCACTTTTACCCCGCCCTTCTCCCCCTGAAGGGGACTCAGGGCAGCCTCGCACAAGCACCATACGATGCTGTCAATAAACAAACAATTCAAAGTACAATTAAAGCATTAAAAGCCATTAAGACACATTATATAATTCATTAGACAGTAGATTATACATGCAGATAATCCAGGTCTAGGCAGATTCAATGTCGTAAATACCCTAAGTCTTCTTTCCAATTGCTGCTACCCGTTAATCAAACGCCTGGTCCCAGAGCCAAGTCTTCACTTGTCTTCTAAAGAGCAGGCGGGAGGTGGCCAACCTGATGTCCCTGAGGAGAGAGTTCCACAGTCAGGGGGCCACTGCCGATAAGGCCCTGTCTCTCGTCCCCATCAACCGCGTTTGCGATAGTGGTGGGATCGAGAGCAGGGCCTCTCCTGAAGATCTTAAACTTTGTGATGGTTCATGGCAGGAGATAACGTTCGGACAGGTAGAATGGGCCAGAATCGTTTAGGGCTTTAAAGGTTAAAACCAGCACTTTGAATTGTGCTCGGAAGCTGATCGGCAGCCAGTGGAGTTGGCATAACAAAGGAGTTGTATGTTCCCTGTATGTTGCTCCGGTGAGCAACCTGGCTGCCGACCGTTGGACTAGTTGAAGCTTCCGGGCAGTCTTCAAGGGCAGCCCCACGTGGAGAGTGTTGCAGTAGTCTATTCGGGAAGTAATAAGAGTGTGGAGTACTGTGGTCAAGTCAGACTTCCCAAGGAACGGGCGCAGCTGGCACACAAATTTTAATTGTGCAAAAGCTCTCCCGACCACCGCCAAGATCTGGGGTTTCATGCTCAGCTATGAGTCCAGGATCACTCCCAAACTGCAAACCTGCGTCTTCAGGGGGAGTGTAACCCCATTTAACACAGGTTGTAACCCGATTCCCTGTTTGGCCTTTCGACTGACCAGGAGGACCTCTGTCTTGTCTGGATTTAGTTTCAATCTGTTCACCCTCATCCAGACCGACACAGCGGCCAAGCACCGGTTCAGGACCTGCACAGTCATGGATTGAAGTTCCAGGTTTTAGCCTGCCACTTTTGGACTCTCACTTGCTAAGGTGTTCCTGTTCAGTGCCTTCCAAGTCGCCCAGTCTTCTGTGACCTTCACCTTAGAATGAATGTAGTTTGACACCACTTTAACTTACAAGACTCAATGCTTTGGAATCCTGGGATTTGTAGTTTGGTTAGGCACCAGCACTCTTTGGGCAGAGAAGGCTAAATATCTCGTTGCCATAATCCTGAGACATAGCATTTAACACAGTGTCAAACTGTATTAATTCTACAGCATAGATGCGCCCATGGCTGTTAATCCGGAAAAGTAACTTTTCTGAACCCTCGCAAAGCCTTCACTTTATGAGGGAAAACATTGTACAGCAATAGACTTTTACAATCAGCTCTCAGGCAATGGGTGCATCTCTACATTGTAGAATTAATGCTATATGACACCACTTTAACTGGAGCCCCTTGTGGCACAATGGATTAAACCCTTGTGCTGGCTGAATTGCTGACTAAAAGGTTGGTGGTTTGAATCCGAGGAACGGGGTGAGCCCGTCTGTCAGCTCCAGCTTCCCATGCAGGAACATGAGAGAAGCCTCCCACAGGGTGTTAAAACATCCGGGCGTCCCCTGGGCAACATCCTTGCAGACAACCAATTATCTCACACCAGAAGCGACTTGCAGTTTCTCAAGTCGCTCCTGACATGAAAAAACATCCCCACTTTAACCGCCATGGCGCAATTCTGTGGAATCCTGGGAGTTGTAGTTTAGAGAGACACTTGCAGTATCATATTTGGTAGAAAAGGATAAAATGTTTGTGATGTTTTTAATTTATTGTGATCAGAAGCTGCTTTAGGTCCTGCTCTGGGAGAAAACTGGTATATAAATGATATAAACAGCATAATAAAATGGTTTCTCATATATAAAAGGCAAAATCAAGAATTATTTTTGAATTAAAAACATTTTCAAACTAAGGAGGGCTGAATCTGAATGCAGAATCTATGGATATGGTGACTAATTGGAAATGAGTCTGACACCTCAGGTTTGTATTCTTTTTTTTCCAGTTTAGACACAGAGTAGGTGTCAGTATGAGGAATCTGATAGCTAAGCCTTGGAGAAAATCCACTTTTAAATTGCTGCTTCAGTCCTTGGGCACAATCCTCTTGAAACAGAATAAAAATGTGGTAGGAATATTATTCAGGGGCCTGGACTAGTAATATCTTCAACACTAGCCTCTGCCACTTACTTCAGACACATATAATGTACACAGGTATCTCCTGTATTGGATGTCCATGCTGTTCGTAATTCACATCTTTTCTCTGTCTCAATAATTTGACCAAGGCCCAAGGTGTGTGCTCTGGTATTTCCCACACAAACCTTTGAGCTTCTGTCAACTCCTCTCTGGAGCTGGATTGTGCAATTTAAGAGGACCAATATTTTTGCTTCCTTTAGCCTGTGCCCCCAAATTGAAGGTACATCATAAAGGTGATTGGCACCGGAGCCAAATTGTTCTGGCACCTGGGGCAGAAAATCCCACAACTGATTCTCCCAAGTGCCACCTCTGTGTTGATGGAGGCAGGCAGGATTTCCCCAGGTCCTGGTTGTGGGGGGTCGGGAGCAGGTGAGGGTTTTGCCCTCCTTTCTGCTAGAGATCCCTGTGTACAACTAGTGGGCCACTGTGTGACACAGAATGCTGGACTAGATAGGCTGAGGCCCGATTCAGCATGGCTCTTCTTATGTTCTTATGTTCTAATATGGAAAGATGGAAAGTACTCATTTGTCCCCATTTTTAACACACAGATCAATAGGTAGCGTAATGCTTAAGACGTTTTTATTTTTGGTTTCAAATAAGTTCTATGTCGTCAAGGAGTAGGAGATCAGAAGAGATTAATCCATATATTTTTCTCTACAGATAGGCACCTGCAGTGTCCCCGGAGTCTTCACATGGTCCCTGAGGTTTATCTACAGAGAGTGGCCTTATGCAAACAGAAAAAAATGCACTGCTGTTAACAATAACTAGACTGTCTGTTAAGCGGAACTTAAGCAACCAGAACTCTCCAGCAATTGGTAAAAGTTTATTAACAGCCTTTTAACTAAAATTGCATATGCATTCACAAAACTTTTTGTAATATCTTTATTTCTATTAATTTCAGTTTAATAACTTTCAGTATTAATATCAAGTCAATACAGAGTTTGGGATGATATATTCAACCTATATTTAATAATAACTCTCAAGCAACCAGAAATTACATTTACCCAGCATCTACCAATCCCCGTAGGTGCTGGTTAACTGAGAGTCTACTGCATATAACAAGTAGAAGAATTAATAAGTGATCAAGGTCCTAGTGATAAAGATATTAGGTTCTGTAATATTTTGGCCAGTCTGGTTTGTAGAAGAGCTGTTCTGAGATTGGCCAATCTGTACCATGGGTTCTGGGTTGCCAATACTAGCTTAAGAATAATACGTATTGTCGAAGGCTTCCATGGCCAGAACAGGAGCCCCCGGTGGCGCAATGGGTCCAACCCTTGTGCTGTCAGGACTGAAGACTGACAGCTTGGAGATTCGAATCCGGGGAGAGTGCGGATGAGCTCTCTCTGTCAGCTCCAGCTCCCCATGCAGGGACATGAGAGAAGCTTTACAAGGATAGTAAAGCATCAAAACATCCGGGTGTCCCCTGGGCAACGTCCTTGCAGACGGCCCATACTCTCATACCAGAAGCAATTTTCCAAGTTGCTCCTGTAGTGATTATTCATGTGTCTGCCAACAGGAAGGTTTATTCTAGGACTTGGTCTGGGTTATTATAAAATGGTGAGGGAAGAGTACTTTTATGTATTTCACCTCCGCTAAATGGAGGAAAGAGAGTGCTTGCATCATTTGGAACAGCATTACTGAGATAAATGTTGGCAGTATGAAATCCACCCTAATAATCAGTCCTGCCTGACTTTTTTTTCTTAGAAATTCAGTAATAAAATTAATGTGATGACATTTCAGCTGTAAGCCAATTCCAAATTTCCATTTACAGAGCAAAGCATAGCAACTTCTTATTTGAGGATCCTCTTGTCCCCCAGATTTTAAGAAATCGTTGTTCTGAGGGCTTGGAGCTTACTATTTAAAAAAAAGGCTGGGCACCATGCATAAGCTAAAAGCTGCACTTCCCCACCCCTGAGATCAGAGAACTGGGTTGTTGTAGGTTTTTCAGGCTGTGTGGCCATGTTCTAGAGCGGGCCTGGGCAAACTTGGGTCCTCCAGCTGTTTTGGACTCCAACTCCCACCATTCCTAACAGCCGGTAGGCTGTTAGGAATTGTGGGAGTTGGAGTCCAAAACACCTGGAGGGCCAAAGTTTGCCAAGGCCTGTTCTAGAAGCATTCTCTCCTGACGTTTCGCCTGCATCTATGGCAGGCATTCTCAGAGGTGATTATTAAGAAGAAGAGTCAAAAGACGTGACCTTATTTGGTGGAGACAAGACGGCTCAAACCCTGACTACTTTTCTTTCGCGAGGTAACCACGTGACGCCATAGAGACGCTCTCTACGCTATTGGTCCGCGGCGTGGGAAATTCCATAAGCGCGTTCCGATTGGCCAGTTGAGGTGGTGGTGTTGGGGAGGGGGGAGAACGCGCGGTGCTGATTGGGCGATTAGTCGGCGTCGCAGGGACGCATTATTGGGTAAGCCCAGCCCCCTGGCAGAAGCGAGGGCGCTGATTGGTGGGCGCCTTCCAGCGTGGGGGCGGATTGGCCAGAACGGCTCGAAGAGGGGCGGGCGCGCGGGCATGGCGTGGTGACTTGGGCCGCGCCGAAGCCGCTCTCGCCCTTTCTGTCGCAGTCGGGAGCGGGACGGACGAGTGACGGTGCCTCCTCCCCGTCGTCGTCCTCCTCCTCCTCACGGCGAGGATGATGAAGGGCGCGCTAGCCAGCCCTGTGGCCCCCGCCGCCATGCAGGAGGCCTTCGGCTGCGCCGTCGCCAACCGCTTCCACCAGCTCCTCGACGACGAGTCCGACCCCTTCGACATCCTGCGCGAGGCCGAGCGGCGGAAGCAGCAGCAGCCGGGCAAGAAGCGTGAGGAGGCCGCCACTGGCACTACTACCACCGCCGCCGGCACTGCGGGAAGGAAGGCCGGGCCCGGAGCAGCGCCCCCCAACGTCAACGCCAGCGTCGCCAAGAGGGAGTCCCAGAAGGAGCGCAAGGCCGCCCTGCAGCCGGAGAGCCCCCCCGCGCCCGGTAGGAAACGGCGCCCCGTCTGCACTGGGCAATTAATGCGCTTTAGACTCCTGGGAGTTGTGTTTTGGTAGACAAAGGCCCCGAAGCCTGTCAAAAAGTACAACCCCGTTGATCCCATGGCAGTTTAGATGGTGTCAAACTGAGTTAAGGCGGTGATATTGATTAGGCCTTGGCCAGTTTTGGACTCCAACTCCCAGCATTCCTAACGGCCTCAGGCCCCTTGGTTTCCCCCCTCAGCCGCTGAAGGGTGTTAGAATGTTGAGGTTGGCCAATCAGAACCATATGCAAATTAGTAGGTTGAGATAGCTCATGCATTGGGCCAGCTTGGGCCCTCCCTTGCTGGTGTGTTGGACTTCAACTCCCATCATTCCTAGCAGCCTCAGGCCCTTTCCTTTTCCCCCTCAGCCGCTTAAGCGGCTGAGGGGGAAAAGGAAAGGGCCTGAGGCTGCTAGGAATGATGGGAGTTGAAGTCCAACACACCAGCAAGGGCCCAAGCTGGCCCTTAGCAGTTTGACACCGCTTCAGCTGCTCTGCTTTCAATGCTGGGAGTTGCAGTCGGCTGAGGAGCGGCCTGGGCCTCGTGCTCCCCTCGGGGCCCCTCCCTCCCTCCTTCCTTCCTTGTGCTGGGCTTCCGGCCGCGCCTGCGCAGAGAGGCACGATTGTGGCGTCTGCGGGGGAGTTTCCTCCTCGCTCCTTCGCCCAGGGCGCGCCTCCTCCTCCTGATGCACGCATTTCAACCGCCAGGCCTCAGTGGCACGGAGCCATGGGAGTTGTAGTTTTACACGGCCTCGTGTGTGTGTGCCTTCTCCGCCAAAGAGTGCTAGGGCCTCCCCAAAATTGCAACTCCCTTGACTCCATAGTATTGAGTGGCATCATCAGTTAAGGTGGAATCAAACTTCACTGTAGATCAGGCATGGGCAGACTTCGGCCCTCCAGGGGTTTTGGACTTCTGTTTCTATTTGCTGTCATCTGGAGCCACCCATTACCTTCAGAAGTATTTTAATGGAGTCCATTCGCGTCCACCTCAAGCACTTCCTGACCTCAGATTCAATAGAGTTGTTTCCAGAAGGCCCCAAAGTTTGTACAAGAACACAACAAAGCAATCAGAATCATATAGATCAGTGTTTCTCAACCTGGGGGTTGGGACCCCTGGGGGGGTTGCGAGGGGGTGTCAGAGACCATCAGAAAACGCTGTATTTTCTGTTGGTGATGAGGGTTGTGTGTGAGAAATTTGGCCCAATTTTATCATTGATGGGGTTCAGAAGGCTCTTTGATTGCAGGTGAACTATAAATCCCAGCAACTACAACTCCCAAATATCAAGTCTCTTTTCCCAAACTCCACCACTGATCATATTTGGGCATATTGAATATTATTGCCAAGTTTGGTCTAAATCCATCATTGTTTGAGACCACAGTGCTCTCAGGATGTAGGTGAACTACAACTCCAAAACTCAAGGTCAATGCCCGCCAAACCCTTCCAGCATTTTCTGTTGGTCATGGGAGTTCTGTGTGCCAAGTTTGATTCAATTCCATCATTGGTAAAGTTCAGAATGCTCTTTGATTGTAGGTGAACTATAAATCCCAGCAACTACAACTCCCAAAGAACAAAATCACAGGCACATTGGGTTTTTGTGCCAAATTTGGTCCAGTGAGTAAAAATACATCTGGCATATCAGATATTTACATTACTATTCATAAAAGTGGCAAAATTAGTTATTAAGTAGCAACGAAAATAATTTTATGGTTGGGGGTCACCACAACACGAGGAGCTGTATTAATGGGTCACCGGATTAGGAAGGTTGAGAACCACTGATATAGATCAAATATATATTCAGACAAATCTGGGATAAATAAGTGTAAAAGCAGCCATTAAAAGGTAAAGGTTTCCCCTTGACATTAAGTCTAGACATGGGTGGTGGTGCTCATCTCCATTTCTAAGCCGAAGAGCCAGCATTGTCTGTAGATGCCTCTAAGGTCATGACTACATGGAGCGCCTTCCCACCATAGCGGTACCTATTGATCTACTCACATTTGCATATTTTCGAACTGCTAGGTTGGCAGAAGCTGGGGCTGACACCAGGAGCTCACCTCACTCCCTGGATTCGAACTTGCGACCTTTTGGTCAGCAAGTTCAGAGCTCAGTGCTTTAACCCCATGCACCACTGGGGCTCCATAGGACATGTTGCATCTTACATATTACTTTTAGAAAAGCAAGACCTTTTAGAGATCATAACCTTTTTAGAAAATGGCATTCATAACCTTTTAGAGAAAAGCCAAAACTCTTTTTGAGTAGAATCTTCTCAGGTGGTATACAACCAAATGTAATTATACAAAGCAATTGGCTTCAGTCTAATCTGTTAGGAAAACAGAAACTATACCAGTGCATAAAAATAGCAATTCTTCAGAAGTGTTTTTCAGTGCCCAGAAATATATCTACTCTCTCATAAACAACTTGTTTTATATTATGCACTCATGGAATCATTGAGTTTGGAGAGACCCCATGAGCCATCCAGTTCAACCCCCTGCCAAGAAGCAGGAAAATCGCAAAGCACCCCCTGTCAAGTGACAAAATAAAGTAGACTTTGGTAAATATAACATATTTGGTTTACTCACAACCTTCATGTGTTCAGCATACATAGGTACATGACTTATCAGTTAGTTACAGATATGTTTGAAATAGATTCTGTGCCATCCGGTCAGAACATCTCTCTACCATAAACAGCAGGCAAAAATCGCAGACTTGCAAAAAATTGTTTGCAAGTGTGTGATCTGAGCTGTTCCAAATTCTTTAAGAAGTCTTTGCTCGTCTCTGAGCGAATGATGTATTCTGCAGCCCCTCCCACATGTTCTCAGGAAAAACATAGAGCAAGGAAAGAAAGTCGGATGTGAAATAATAAATAAATGAATAGTTTGTGGCAGCCACACAAAAAAATTTCTGGAGTACAACAATTTCAAAGTAATTACCGCACAATTACACAGGAAATAACACTTGCAAATCAGGAATGAAAAGCTTTCAAATTTCATTATATAGCATAATAAAAGCGACTATCTGTTGCAGGTGTAGCTCATTGAGATATAATACTACAAGCCTCAACATTTAATATAGTGCTTTTGGTTAGCGTCAATGTTGCAGTGACTAATTTCAATACAGCCTTCAAAGCAGGAAGAAGCAGATCTTAGTAAAAGTTGTTCCTCCCCTCCTTCCTCCTTCCAATACTATTTGTACTTCCCATCAACCTAAGCAGCAGAACCCATTAGGAGGGATTGTAGAAGTTGCAGTGTGGGAAAATTTGGGGATGAATTTCCCCGTCCTTGACTTGTTGGAACCATTTGATAGTCCTTTAGGCGTATAGTGAAAATATAACAACAGTACTAAGGTTCTTATCGTTTATAGTGCACATGTAAGAGAAGCCCTGCTGAGTGAATCCTGTTGTTAATATAGTTGCTATGAAGATAACTTGCATAAAGATTCTCACCTGGGATTTACTTCCCTCTAACTCTGTTGTTTTACTGATACTTTTATCTTCCTTTAGTATTGGTGATTACTCCATACAAACAAGTTCTGTGCAGAGTACTTCAGTATGCATGCAGTGCAAAATTCATTGTGTAATGCCGCTACTGCTTTTTCCCCATAGTTTTTTGTACTTTACAGAATTTACTTACAGACTCATGTCTGTACAGTGCATCCACCTGTTTTTTTTTACACAAGTGCTTACAAGCTGGAAGTTGAATTCATTATCACATTTACTGCTTGAATTGCCTATCTATTTCAAGTGCAGACTAATTTACTAGATGTTTCTATGCCTGAGGTTATCTTAGGTTTTTCCAACCTAGTGTTATGCTACTGTCAGTACCACATATCAACAGTATTTAGGCAATAGTTTTCAAGGAAGTAGCTCTATTTTTTTGATTTGCATCTTTCTGGATGTTATTACATTTGGTCCTTCATATTCCTGGGGTTAGGGATGCACGGTCCCCATTAAAGTGGAAAAAATGTGATTTAAAAAACCCAACACTTTTTTCCTGAGATAATTTCTGCTAGATGTTGATCATTGCACTGGAGGACTTGGAGATTCCATATTGATAAAATAATGAATAATTTCATTGGCCAACATACATTTTGGTGCCTGAAATATTAATCCTGTTTCTGAGTGTATTAGACCTGCAGATTCCAAAAATGGCACCAGTATTCACCTATCAGCTTTAGGTTTTGGGATACAGATGCCACATAGTACCAGTCTTAAGAAATCACATAAGAAATCACGTTATCAGTAGCTAAGAAACTATTGCAGTCTATCCAATGCAGGTTTTAGAGCCCCAAATAACTCCAGGAACAGGCTACAAACCAAGACACCAAGAAAAAAAGTTTTGTGGTTGTTTATTAATCCACAAAAGTTAACACTATAAATGTGGAGATCTGCTTGAACATCCTGATTTTACAACTGTATAAATGTGCTTTACATCTGAGGCTTTAATAGCATCCTGTATTACAGCTGAAAAAGTTTAATTTAAAACTTACGTTAAAATAAAAATAACGTGGTCTTTAAAGTGCTGTTGTATTCCGTTTTTATCTCCCCTTTCTTTCCTATGTGTTGAAACAAGTTTCTTAAGGGATAGAAACAATGTTCTCTTACCTCTTTTATAAATGAATTAATGTTAGGTTTTTCTATCACAATAACAAAAAACATGTAAGACCTTTTGGAAGCTGCCAGACAATAATGCTGCTGTTTTCACAGTTGGGTGGTTGACTTTCTGCCCATTATCTTCATGGGCAAATCTAGGGATTTGTCAGCTTTGTACAGTCCTGATTCTGCCAGGTTGTAACAGCATGTAAACATTCAGAGCAGCTGGGGAAAAATACGATGGCTCTGCTACACATATTTGCAACTAGGAACAATACTTGATCTTATTATTCTGTTATAATATTCACTAGAATCTATACATTTTACATGTGCTCAGACAGTAGAGATAATACTGTTGTAGGAGTATTGTTGCTTATTTCTACTCCAATTTTTGTTTCTGGTCAAAATTACTATCACTTGTCAGAATAGCAATTAACTTGATTTGCATAGACTTCTTTTTCAGTTATTGTGATGTTTGATTTAGCAGTAAGAAAACTAATCGGCTATTTGTCTTTACAAGGGCATCATCAGTGATATGGAAAAATTGGGCCTTCTAAATGTATGTTGATGTAATGATTTTGCCATGCTTCTGCATACATGCAAGAACTTGACAACATACAAAGAACTTCCACTCACAGAAATAACATTATTTTAATGGAATAAATTGAAAATGTTCTCTTGGCACTCCATAGTCCAGAAGCGAGCTCCAAAAAGAGGAGAACAGCAGGGATGGAATGAAAGCAGAGGTACAGATGTAAAGCAGGATAAAGCGGAATGGAAACCTTTCAGGGAATACCGTCCTCATGAGACTGAAAGACAAGCAGAGTTAACACTTGAAAGGTAAGTGCTGCTGACAAACATGTATAGTAGCCCATTGAAGGATTGTGTAAGTTTATTGTACAGGCTGCCATTTAGTTAGCAAGTTAATTAGATGTTTCCGGGAGATGGTCATGCGATCCTCCAGAGTGGCCAGCAAACTTGGTTCTAATTTTCAAATGCCTTCTTTCCTTTATAGTTGCTGTGTCAGTGGTATTTTCCTTTCTGCTGCTGCTGCCTCCTTCAATGTAATGCATCAGAAAAATTTGTGATCTTTATGTTCAAGCTCATTTTTTGAATCTGGAATTAATTTGTTGAGCATACATGGAGTTCAGCCACTTTACTGAAACATTGAGCTGCCATTGATAGATTTCCTTTGAATGACATCAATGAAACCTCTGAATCACTTCCATTTCTGAAGATAAGAGTAGCATAGTAATGTTTAAGTATTACTCATTGCACTGAAGCAGTTACAGTTTTGATTTGGCGTTTACACATTTTCAGGAGAAAGTATTAGGCGTATGAAGTTAAAATGTAGTTAAACAACCAAATGTTTATAAATGTATATAATATATAAGTCTTGAAATTATAGCTTAAAAATCAACCCAAAACCTGGGTTGACTTATTCACAGGTCAGTGGAAATGCTGTATTATATATTAACTCTTACCAAAAAAGGAACTGCCGCCTTTTCTGAGTAGAATAGCAAAAGGCAAGAGTTTAGTCCATCTCAGAGGAATCTTAAAAAAAAACAACCAACAATCCCCTCTACACTTTGTGCCATGGTGCCGCTTCTGGCCTTTTTGAATGCCTGGCTCCAGAACCTGCCCTCCATTTATACTTGAGGTTAACTCATTTATAAGTTTATTTGATAGCTGTTACATATCATGATGGTATTTCTAGTGTGTCAGCATGAAGTTGATCTTTCTATAAGCAGAAACAAAGTAAAACTAAAGCACATTTTCATTTAGGCCAGTGGACCGATTTGATCGGGAAAGGCCAATGCGAGGTCGTGGGGGAGGAAGAGGTGGAATGAGAGGCAGAGGAAGAGGTGGTGGAATGAATAGGACTTTCAATGGCTTTGATCAAAGAGGGAAACGGGAATTTGACCGGCAGAGTGGAAGCGATAAAACGTAAGTTCTCAGTATTTGCTCTTTCACTCTTTATATGTAGCTTAATAAATAATGCCTTAATAAATGGCACATAGATTAAAAATAACACCTTTTCAAGGATAATTGTGTACAAAGTTTAACACACATTTGCAACTTAATTTTGTATAGCAAGTAAAATATCTTGATTTCCATAATGAAGAAAACTAAAACAGTTACTGTTTTTGTCTCTAGCGGTGTTCGAGGAGAAGAGAAACGGGGTGGAAGTGGACCCCGTAACTGGGGAACAGTTAAGGATGATCTGAGGTATGATGATGTATTTTAGAGAGTGTCCTGGCTTGCAATTTTGTTAATCTGATATGCTGCTCATCCTCACCTCAGCGCCTTGCACAGCTATGAGCCTGTTGTTGTTGCATGCCTTGAACTCACTTCTGACATATGGCGACCCACTCATGAGGTTTGCTATGCATAATTCGTTCAGAGAGGTTTCACATTGCCTTCTTCTGAGTCTTAAGTGTGTGTGAGACCTGCCCTAGATTATTCAGCTGGTTTCTTGACCAAGCAAAGATTTGAATCCTAATCTTCCAGTGTCTTAGTCCAAAACTGCATCTGTTAAACCAGGCATGGGCAAACTTCGGCCCTTCAGGTGTTTTGGACTTCAACTACTGGCTGTTAGGAATTGTGAGAGTTGAAGTCCAAAACACCTAGAGAGCCGAAGTTTGCCCATGCCTTTATTACACCAAGCTGTAGCCCATTCTGTTTCCATGTATGCTCAGCATATACACCAGGTGAGAGAGAAAAGAGGGAAGAAAAAAAGTAATGGTCCCATCCACTACTAAAATGTGAAATTCAACATAAGTGGCCCAATTTTGGCATCCTCCTTGTTCCAAGCTTAAGGTGGTCTGCACTAAAGACCAGAGAACTATCTACTTGTGCGCTGGACTTGTTTCAGTAACCCTTGCAGAAAAAAATAGTCCACAGAGATCCAGCACAAATCAGGTTCTTCAGTTCTAACTGAATATTGGTTTAATATTGAAAAAGGTGAGTGAGAAACTAGCTTTTGTTGCCTATGATTTATGCAAAAACAAACGTTATTTTAAATTTAATTAAATATCCAAACCCTTGTGAAGATGGGGCATTGCTTAATGGTAGAGTCCATGTCTCCCATATCTGAGTCCCTAAGACTAATTCTCAGAGAGGTGCGTGTGGAAGAGCTCTGCCAAGATCCTACAGAGGGACTGGCTGTCCTTTAAATATTTCGTAGCCAGTTAAAATATTTTGTAATAAATGTATTTGAATTCATAATGAAAGGCAAGAATTTGTGTATGCCCTATCCTGGGAAGCTGGAATTGTTAGTGTTTCCACAGGAGCATTACTTCTTGCTCTGTTAGTCAAAGAAATGTGCCAAATTGAAACCAATGAAAGTATCTGATTGCTTATATTGACTCATGCTGCAGGCTTTGTGCTGGAAAACAGCCTAAGGGGGCAAAATAGAAAAAAGGTCTTTTGGGTTTTCATTTAACAAGTTTTTAGGACATCAGTTAACTGTGTAATAGTTTTTCTGCCATTCAGCATATGAATGCAGAGCATGAGTTGCAGAGCTAATCCTTTGAGCCATACACTAATTATGGTGTTTATTCTGAGCAGCCCATACAGGTTAATCTGCATGTTATGGTCTTTGGTTTTTAGTGTCTTTACTGAATGGGTGTATTAATGTTTTACAGTGAGCTGGAACAGACTGCTCCTATGGAAGAGACTGCTGAGACAGAAGAGAACCCAGCAGCACCTGAGGGAGAAGCTCCAACCAAGTATGTGCTTGTTTTGAATAGTTTACTGCTTTTGTTCCTTAAGTCACACTATTAGAAAATCAACTCGGGTTAGATCTGGGTGCCTTAACTATCTAAAAGCAGGGGGGAACCCCAGAAAATTGCATTAATACTGGTGTACTTTGCTACAAAAGATTCTACTCTTTGACTGGCACTCTGATTCCCAGGAGATGCTTAAACCACTGAGATGCCAAGCTGTGGTTTTCACAGATCGTGTACTTTAATATATCAGGCCAACTCAACATGTGATGCATGCTGCCAAGCAACTTGCAAACAACAAGCTCATTTCTTCAGTTCTTGACAAACAATAAAAATGCTTTACTTAGCATGTTATGCTTGATGTTTGTGAGTCACTAATGGGGCAGGCCTGTTTTCCTTGCAGGAAGCTTGGGAAACCTTTGAGGCTGTGCCAGAGCTTTTGATTTAATCTTTTATCTGGGGGCTGCACAAAAGCTTTTGGGATGTTCTGATAATTGATTGCACATAATCCTAATTGTTGCTATGTGCCCCTTTATTGTTTGTGAGCAGTATACGTTATATATTTTTGTTGGGCAAATTTATTGTAAGTTGGGGCTTCTCTTTATGCCACTAGCCTGCACTCAGTGATTTGGATATTACATGGAATGATACAAGGTCATACAGTAGAGTCTTACTTATCCAACCTTTGCTCATCCAATGTTCTGAATTCCAACGCAGTATGCCTCCTGCCTGGATCCACAGCTGTTTCAATACATTGCAATGTTTTGGTGCTAAATTTGTAAATACAGTAATTACTACAGAATGTTACCGTGTATTGAACTGCATTTTCTGTTGATTTGATGTAAACCATAATGTTTTGGTGCTTAATTTGTAAAATAACGTAATTTGACGTTTAATAGGCTTTTCCTTAATCCCTCCTTAATATCCAACGTTCTGCCGACTCGTTTATGTTGGATAAGCGAGACTCTACCATGTAATATATAAAACTAGAGTCAGTCTTCCTATGGCAGACCATTCTGCCAAGCTGCTGCAAGGACTTCTTCGGAGGCTTGATTACACTGGTAGCAGTTACTGTGCATAATTTCTTATCTAGCTTCTGGTTTTTGAAGTTGCATGCCTCTCCTTGGCAGGTGGAATTTAGAACCTGATTTGCCTGTTTTAAAGCTTTTCTCATACTTGAGTTCTCATGAAGCATTCAGGCATATAGCATACAACTGCCTCCAGTGGGCAGAATGCATTTACCTATCTTAGAGATTGCTCATCTTCACCTAAGTGGCTTGAAAATAGGCTACTGCTTGCTAACATCTTAAATCATCTGAATCTTGCTGTGTTTTGACAATTTCTACAGGACAGAGCAGAATGGATCAGTCCTATTACTCAGGTTTTCAGTGGCACATTTTGAAGAGGCATTTGAAACTGACTGAGGGCCCTTCCACACAGCCATACAATCCAGAATATCAAGGCAGAAAATTCCACAATATCTGCTTTGAACTTGGTTATCTGAGTCCACATTGCCATACATCCCAGTTCAAAGCAGAAAATGTGGGATTTTATTCAGGAAGAACCTTAGAGATCATATCAAATCCCTTCTGAATTTTCTCCCAAGTTTTGGGAGATATCCTCTTCATGTAAAGAGTCTGCTCATATACACTCAGGGCATTTCTTCCTATGGTATGTGTGCATGTGCTTTAACCTTTGCCAGCCCCACCACCATTCCCCTCTGTATATTCAGTGTTTTGTATTGTCTTAATTTCCCCAACTTTGGCTACAAATGTTACTGTTTATTCATTTTAGTACATTTAAGTCACACCTTCCTTCCATCATGGCATAGGCTGTGATACTGTATCACAGTCTACATTTCATAATTTAGTGACACTGTAGCTACATTGCTGGAACCCTCTTACTAAATTACAAAGATATGCAATCCAGATGCTGGCAAGAGTGGTGCAGTGTGCACTTCTGGTACAGACTGGCTGCTCCATACTGTGTGTTTTAAAGAGAGCTTACAAAAAGGAACAGTGAGAATCCCAGTAGAAAATTGCAATACCCTTTTTTTTTGAGTGTTCAAAATTGCCTTTGATAATTTTGACAACATTTCTCTTCCAGTTTATATGGGGCAATGAAATTATTGCCATGACCCTGAAATATATGCAGACGTATATAACTATCAGATAGCATCAGGCTAATTGTGTGCATTTAGTAAAACCTAGATTTGTGACAGAAATAGCTACATGTGATGCAGGCAAGTTAGTATGTTTGTACTTGTACTTCCTTGGAAGGCAGGGATACATGTATGTTAAGATATTGCTTCATCTTGCTTGCATCTAATACGCAAAATGTAATAAGGTTGGGGGAAATCATGCCTGTTGGCTTGCTAGGACAAAAGTGGGTTGCAATGTGTAGAAACTAGAGACCCTGTAGCTGAAAAATGTGCTGCCTTTGTAGTGTTTGGAAGAACATATCTCATATTTCTCTATAAATTATGCTATAGGATGAGATAAGTTGTGGATTCAGATCAACCTCCTCAAACTGGGTCCTTCTGGGTGTTACAAACTACAGTTCTTATCAGTCCCGGCCAGTATTATCTGGAATACTGGGAGTTTTTGTTCAAAACATTTGGAGGCACTGAGGGGCAGAAGGCTGCTATTTAGCTTCATAATAGAAATCATGTTTTGAGGACCACACGTTTGAGCACACTGAGAAAACCAGGAAAGTAGTATATATGACCAGAGCTGGTAAAATCAAATCCTGTAAACAATTTTCCAAATAATATTTCATTCCAAGTAAGTACATAGGAATCAGATAACAAAAATGAAGTGTAACTTGGATAGATGGCCAGTGTAGCCCATAAAGATTGGTTTTGAATGGTCTGACCTCTAACTATAATTGTACTACAAGTATGACAGTAATTGAAAGTTAGTTTAGCAGTGAATTAATCAGGAAACAAACATATAAATATGTAAATACCATGAGGCATGTTTTCCCTTTTGATATCACATTCATTAATAGATGTCAGGGAAAGGAGGTAGAAGATTGGTATGTTCATAAGAGCAAGAGCAGTTCATTGGGGGAGTCTTATTGGACAGAGCATGCTCCATTGCCATAGCATGTTGAATATTGTGGAGTAGGAAATGGGGCTGCAATTGAGTATTTTTTGAAAGGGCACAGCTAGCTAGCTGTCTGGCTAGAACCCCAAGCAGGGGCACTCCTCATTGTAATATATTGCCGAAGATCCTACTTGTGCAAAACATTATCTCCTATCACTTAGAAAAGGTAATGAGCCATTTTTAGCACTTTGTACAAGCCTAAATCGCTACCTTCGATGGAATTCCTCCCAACCTTTCCCTTCATGGCATTTCACACCCTAATGGTATTTATTTTGCAACTATAAACCCTTAGAACTGCTGAAGGAGAACCAGTGGAAGAAGTAGCTCAAGAGATGACATTGGATGAATGGAAAAACCTCCAGGAACAAAGCCGACCAAAGCCTGAATTCAACATCCGGAAGCCTGAAACCACTGTTCCTTCCAAAGCAGTGGTGATTCACAAGTCAAAATATAGAGATGATGTAAGCATTTGCGTAGAAGGGTTTTCTTACAACCCAGTGTTTGCATTTCTGACTTCTTAATAATGAAACGTATCTAAGGATAATCCCAAGAGACTGGTAAACATTACTAGAACCTTTATCTCACCCCAATGAACAGTTTAAGTACTTTAAAAAAGAAAAAGAGCTGCATCAGCATAGGATTGTTTTTCCTTTCTCACTTGGCAACCACGCAGAAGCAGTTTTGCTGCTGGCTGTTCAGTACCAGTGGAAGAATATATTGCATTTTATGTTCTAGTTTGTAGTCTCATACTAATATCAAGCTTCTCCATTTCCTTTGAAGATAACATTAAAGGTTACACTTTGGCTTCATTGCATACAACTGAGCTTGAAATACCTGCATCTGTTGGTACACAGAGGTTAGTCACATGATCAAGGACTTTGATTATGCATTTAGAAACTATACATTGGAGTAAGACCAACCCTCTGGCAGTGACTTTCATGTCAAAACTCTTCTATTTCCTTTGTACTGACCCAAGGTGATTTGATGAAGTTTCTCTGCCTTCCAATTTGAAAGGAATGCACAAGGGGCTGCCGGTGGCACAATTCCACCATGTATTGGATACTGCCCATTGAGTTAAATTAGCTTTGGTTCTTTGGCTG
Organism: Anolis apletophallus; assembly: GCA_030556195.1. Taxonomy (NCBI): domain Eukaryota; kingdom Metazoa; phylum Chordata; class Lepidosauria; order Squamata; family Anolidae; genus Anolis; species Anolis apletophallus. Next base: position 84,469,113 of record JARBWK010000006.1, on the reverse strand, counting down.
AATACATTAGAAATTCTAACAGTAGCTGTGGTCCTACTTCTTTCCCATCCAACGCTCCCTCAGTGTGTGAAGGGCTCATTGGGTTGTCCCCCCCCCCCAAATGTTTAGGTAGGTCACATCATCTTCATTGCAGCACATGGCAGGCTTTTAATCTAGTTTCTAAAGCACTGTTCCACCAAGGCTTGTTTTCTGCTGCCTTGGAGACTAGGACGTGGAACAGTGGCATTAAATTACAGGAAAGGACATTCTGTCTAAACATTAGGAAGAACTTCTTAACTGTGAGAGCTGTTCAGCAGTGGAACTCTCTGCCCGGTAGTGTGGTGGAGGCTCCTTTTTTGGAGGCTTATAAACAGAGACTGGGTGGCCATTTGTCAGGGGTGCTTTGTATGCAATTTTCCTACTTGGCAGGGCGCTGGACTGGATGGCCCACGAGGTCTCTTCCAACTCTATGATTCTATTTATATCTGCATTTTTGGTAACTTAGTATTGCTTACCTGCCAGGACCCAATTTTGGATGGTTGGTATCGGTAGCCTCATCCCTCCTATAGTGTATCCTGTCCCTTCCACCAATAGGTGTCTCTGTATGAAAGGAGAACAACCCCCCCCCCTTCTGTATTCTTTATATATTTCTCTCCATTAAGCTAGTTTGCTCCATTGAAAGGGGTAGGGCAGGGAGAGAACTATAATCAACAGTCTTCAGGTCCGACAAATAAATTTTCCACTATCTTACTTGCCTTTGCAGAGAATTGGATGGAATTCTGTGGAAGCTTTAAACATAGGGTCAGATTTCTGGGCTGGATTCTAGCTGTTTCCCTGGTAGAGTTTCCTCGCATTTGGGTAGTATACGGAGCATGGTGTTGTCTATAGTTAAAATTCCTTGGCAAGAGAGATCTGCTTAGCATACTCTATTTTCTTTTTACCCGACAGACATATTTTTCCTTGAGATTTGGGCTGCTGTGCCATTTTGGTGATTGTATCTACTAATATCTAGTGTTTGTAGTAATTTCATTTTAATACCAATTTACATTGCACTGGTAATATCTTCATACCTCATTTTGAATTTTTGTAGAAAAATACATAAATACAATTGTGTAATATAATTATGTAATAAAAATAAACATGTTGCTTAGGTTAGTTAATACGTGGGTGGGTTAAATATGAATATACGTATAACAGCAGAAGTTGCTACAGATCATAGCCTGAACTGTCCTCTACACAAAACTACCACTCAACATAGTGACCATTAATTTGTGTACACATTTGTGCCATCATTTAACCCAGGCATCAAAACCATTTTGGAAAAATTCAGGGTTTTGCTTTGTGACCCATGATTTTAAAGCTGTTTTAACATCATTCAGGTCATTGAATCTGAAACCACATAGGTTGTCTTTCAAATGTCTAAACAGGTAAAAGTCAGAAGGGGCCAAATCATAAACATTCTTCAAGCGATTGTGGATTTCCTTAGGTGCACAACCCTCTATTGCCAGAGATTCAATGGCAACTCTTTCTTTTAGCTTCAGATTCATGGTTCTAATCAGTCAATCGGAAAAAGAAAAGACTATCAGTAGAGTAATGTTATCTCTAACATATCATGCATAGATTGTCCAGTAGTTGTGAAAGAAATACGTTTGAGAGATAGAGGCATTACCTTTTGACACACCATTGTAGAACACCATCATGACAATTCTTGAATTAGATTTGCATTTCAGAAGAAGAAAAAATGGTTTTCACCATCATAGTAGTGAGGACTGGATTCGGTTGGCAGCACCTAAAGTCTCCAATTTTAAAATTCACTTCACAAGTCTCGATCACTATAAAAAGCCTACCGGGTATGTGAATTCAAGCTGAATCCATCCTACGCTTGAAATGCTGCTGTGATCAGCACAGAAACACAATATACACATGAGGATTAAATTACTCAGAAATTAACTTCTAAATTTTACTTGCAATTATAAGTTGTCACGGTACCTGGATAAATTTATTGGGAGTGTTTCAGTTGTAAAGGAAGAAAAGTGTATAAAATATTAGAATCATTGGGGGGGGGGGTGTTTTTAACTTGGTTAACAGGAAGAGTGACTTGCTGTAATCAGCCTTCCCTAACTCTCATGATATTTTGGACTGCGCGTTCCATCAGCAATCATCAGTGCTCATTTTGGCTGGGTAGTCCGGATTGGATTCTGTTAGTGGGGAAAACCGATTTACATGTATATTGGGATAATGATAATAACAACAACTTTATTCTCATGCCCCGGCATCATCTCCCCGAGGGGACTTGGGGCAGCTTACATACGAGACAGAAAGTCCACAAGACATAAAAGCAAAATAAATTATTAAAACAAAAACACCACTAAAATAAGAGCCTCGTAAAATACAGTGAACTAGATAAAACAATTGAAACATAAAGAGAATAAAACAGCAGCATAAGATAATAAAACAGCAGCAATGTTCAATAAAAACCAATGACCAAAATTAGTCAAATGGGTGTAACCAGACTATAAAAGGGTCAGCATGGGATCTTGCAAAGCAGCGTACCATAGGGCCGGGGAATTGGATGAAATGCAGAGAGCAGAGTACTATCTGGCGCATTTATAACTAGGGACTAGTCATTCTCAAATGCTTGCTGGAACATCAAGGTTTTCAAGTTGGTGTTGAGGATGGTATGCTTCAGAATAGTTTAACTTTATTATCAAGCAGTCTGAGGACATCTTTAAAAACGCACACGTTAAAAACACTTTTTCTGACCTCAGGGTTTTCTCCCAAATCCAGGTCTTCTGTCATCTGTTTTATGATGTGTGTAGTGAGGTGGGACAAGGACTCTTTGCAGAAACATTTATTTATTTACAGCGTTTTTACCCTGCCCTTCTCAACCTCTGAGGGGGGACTCAGAGCAACTAACAAAGGCAATCCAATGCCACAATCAATACAATATAAATCATAAATACAATGTTAGACAATAGCAATAAGATTAAAACAATAATCAACAGCAATTAAATCAGAACAATACTCCGTGCACAGTTTCGAATTGATAAGCCATATCCACAAATTTGTCTCCATCAGTAATCCATTGCAGTCAATATATTGCTTAAGCTATTGTGCAAAGCCCTGGTCCCAAAACCAAGATTTTAGCTTCTTTCTAAACGCCAGGAGAGATGGGGATGAGTGTATTTCACTTGGAAGCGTGTTCCACAGGCGTTTCACAGCCGAGAAGGCCCTGTCCCCCGTCCCAGCTAGCCGCATTTGAGATGCTGGTGGGAGCGAGAGCAAGACCTCCCCGGAAGATCTTACATTGCGGGGAGGGACGTAGGGGTAGATGCGCTCCGACAAGTAAGCTGGGCCAGAACCATATAGAGCTTTGTAGGTCAGAATCAGCACTTTGAATTGAGCTTGGAAGTGGACAGGCAGCCAATGGAGCTGACACAACAGGGGGGTGGTGTGCTCCCTGTATGTAGCTCCTGTTAGTAATCTGGCTGCCGCCTGTTGGACTAACTGCAGTTTCCGAACTGTCTTCAAAGGCAGCCCCACGTAGAGTGTGTTGCAGTAATCTATATGGCAATATAGGCAGTAGAATTTAGGCAGTAGAATTCTGTTTTCTAGCCCTTATGGTGCCTTGTGTTCATGATCTGCTTCTTTGTGTCTTTCCTTTATTGTCAGTAATCACAATTACCATATGGATTTCTATTTAAATGAAATTTGTATACACATTGTAGACCCGTTCAGCTGAAAAGAGGATTGAATCATCTCTCTCACTATAATTGACTCATTTTGTGTTCTGTTTCCACAGCTTCTAAGGATCCTTTAGTGTTCTTTTTGGCAATTTCAAACAAACCAAATGGCAGGCTTATCATAAACATTTTCTATTCTAGATAAAGGAGGACTTTGAGGACGATTCTCACTTTTTCCGAAAAGCAGCAAATGACATCACTTCTCAGCTGGACATTAACTTTGGGAGCCTGCCTCGTCCTGGGCGTGGAGCTAGAGGAGCCCGAGGAGGCCGCGGACGCGTCCGTAGAGTTGAAGATTCAGGCGGATCCAGGCCAGAAGTGATGGTAATTCTGCACTAATTGCAATCTTGGTGTTAGCTCTTATCATCATTAATTTATATAGTGCCATTATTGTACATGACATTTTACAAGAACAATGAAATACGTCCCTACCCTCAAGCTTACTTATCTAATTAAGATAAGACACCAAAGGAAAAGGGAGTGACATTAAGTTCAGCAGATATTTTATTCTCCCTGTACCTTCGTGGCTAGGACAGTGGCATTTGAAATGGAAGAAGGGCCTTTAATCTGCCTCTGGTCCTAGGCATGATGGAATTGTAACTGTCTCCTCTTTTCTCCCTCTGAGGCTGGGACAGCGGGAGTTGGGATTGAGGGGAGAGTCTTTCATTACTTTTCATGTGTAGTTGAAGTAACATGTGTAGTGGAAATAACAACACCCTACCGCCAGACCAAAGAGCCACTCCTGATCTACATACGTTTTTAGGGCACTTAAGACATGGCTCTTCAGAAGAGCCTATGATTGTTAAGTAGCAAGCTGTGACTATGTAACCTGTTTATTTTAATTGTGTAAGTCGCCCAGAGCACCTTTGGTGGAGGGCGACTCATAAGAAATAAAGTTGATTAATTGATCAGCCATTCACAACAGACTGATACTGATGGAACACTAAAGTTCTCCAACTTTTTAAAACTCCGAAGTAGGTAGGTTACACACACACACATATTTATATATATAAATTATTTTCTTCCCTTCTCACCCCAAAGGGGACTCTGGTCAAATCAGTGTTGACGATAATCACATATCGTCACATATACAGAACACATATACAGCAAACATTCAATGTTGATTATACAATGACAAGACAGACAACAAATAGAGGTATATACAGTATAGGCTTTTTCTCATTCGGCATCTTTAGAAGTTGTGTAGTTATGGCCACAGGGGGGTCCTTGCCAAAGAGCTTTGCTTGTAAACTTTCCTAAGAAATGCCATGCCTAAAATACCTCCCTGCTTAATGCGGGTTCTATTAATCTACTCAAATTTCTGGTTTTGATCTGCTTGGTGGGCGGGGAGCTGGTCTGAAGGTCAGGAGCTCACTCTGACCCAGCTTTGAACTGTCAACCTTTTGGTTGGCAGGATTTACTGCAGCTGCAACTGGTGATTAACCTGTTGTGCTAAATCCAGCCTAAATGGTCCAAACAATGCAATCTGGCAATTGTGTACTGAGCGTACTGTGTATCTATATGTAAATAATGGGCTATTATTGAAATAGGAACAATCTACACGACAATATTTCATTGCAAGTTCCACTTGGTCTCCTTTAAATCCTGCATTCCAATGAATACTTTGAATAGTTAAAAAAGGATAAAGCAAACTGAACCCAGAAAAACTGTAGTTTTCCCATATTGTCAACCACAAGAGACATTCCCAACAAGAGATAAAATTTGTTCCTGTTGTCCTAGTCCTCAATCACTACTTGCTAAACTTAACTTTAAAAGTGTATTTCTTAATTCTGTAGGAATTCTATTTAGGGGAATGTATGACATGTGCTGTTGGTGAAATAACAAGCGGTTTGTTAGGCTAAATTCAGAAGGAACAGATGCAGTTATTCTACTGGTACCATACCCTTGATTCAGGAAGTTCTGCGATAGGTTTTGAATTTTAGTCTCACAGCTTGTGGGGTGGAGTAGGCTGAGAGAATGACTCACATCAAGAACATCCAAGCGATCTTTAGGCGCTGAATCTGGGGATTTGGTATCCTTGATTCAAGTCCAGTGTTCAATAAATAAGTTTCTGTATTCTTAAAATTTCAACCTCAGTGATCGGTACATGCGCAGGTCAGATATCTTGTGCATGACATTGCTAAAATGGGAGTTTCCTGATGGAGCAGAGGTGGCTAGCTTTTATTACCCCAGCCCTATTACCCTAACAGTGCAATTGTTCCTCTGTGAAACCTCCATAAAAGAGGGCAAGGGGCATTTTTTAGCAAAAAATACATAGGTTGGATGTTGTAGCAACTTCTGGGAGATTCTTAATAGGCTTGAGTTTAGTAGAGTTAACGTGAACATGGACAAACCTACAGTTAGGTGTATCCTAGTATAATGGTACACAACTAGGTATTGCCTTGCAAAAAAATAACAAAACAAAAAATGTGGTGTGATCTCTTTCCCCTTAGATGAGCATTTCTGCTCCAAATCCTGATGACCCTGAGGATTTTCCTGCTCTAGCTTGAAAAAACCCCAATGACACCTTCAAAAATAGCTGTGAAGATACCAGCTCTACGTTGCTGTGGAAGAAAATGGCCGAACTCTACAGAGCAAAATGACTTTTGTGTGAATTTTGCACTTCTATTGTGTTAAGAACCTAGACATATCCAGTGGGCTAGGAGGCAAGGTCCAGCACCACTTGTTTTTGGATTAGCTGTGTGAAGGCTTATGGTATCATACATGAGGGATTTCAAATAAAGGTTCGAGATGATGGTGTCACAGGTATAGAAGGCTCTTTGTCCATGGTGTTACAGTTGTAAAATGTACGAGAATATCTGTACTGGGGGCCTTATAGCCAGAATCCATAGACACTTAATAGCCATGTTCCTGAAATGTACCTTTGCTATACTCAGCAACTTGCACAATTTTCAGGGGTTGGCAAATAAAAAGCAATACAAAATATGCTTTGGGTTCTAAGGTGCTATTTTCAGTTTTTTTAATAGCCTGACACTGGAGATTGCAAATAGTAAAATAATTAAGTGCAAAATCACTTTCCTATTTGAAATCGGGGTATATGCCCAGACAGGTTTATGCACTTCAGTGATGACCATAAATGAATGGAGCTTTCTCTGTGCTGTTTTTTTAAGGGCTTAATCTCCCTGGTGTATCAATCTGCACTTTCCTGGATTACAGTTGCCATTATTTTAGCCGCAAAATGCTTCTCTAGTGGCTGCAATTTGATTTGGGCTGAAGCGTTTATTTTCCTCATGGATGAATCATAGTCAACAAATTCTTGTGAAAAACTGCATGAGAACTTGTAGAAAAGGCAATGCATACAACTTTAAATATATGTTTCCTTAGCAGCGTTACCACATTGAAAGGCCATTGACTTTCTCGATACTGTCCATCTAATAATACTATTGTAGGAGAAACTTGGTCAAACAATACATTTTATTTGTATACCTTTTTACAAGTTAATCAACAATAATCAAATCGCACGGATTTAATGAGAAATACTATCAAATTAAACTTTCAAGATAGTATCAAGTTTACCCTTAAAATATGTTTAGCAAAATAAATTTTCCTGACTTTTTAAAATATTACAATTTTTCTTTCAAAAAGCTGAACAGTATTGATTACACCATACTATGAACAGATGGTTTGTACAAGAGTTTACAAAGCAGTAGATACAAAACTACAGGACAATATTGGGGCTTAAAAGCAATAACCCTGAAAAAGCTTTTCCCTTGTCTTTGAACAGGATAGCTGTCTGTAGTAAAACAGACGAACACTAAGAACAACTTCACTAACTATGAAAGTTCAAAAAGTTGAGTGTAGTTGTGCTAACCAACCAGTATAGTCTTGAAATCATTTCTTCAGTACATAGTGTGCATGTCAAAAGACAATCAACTAGAAACTTCAGCTAAGAAATTTATACATTTGGAAAAAATAGCATAACCTGCTTAGTTTACAAGCCTGTGCAGAATTATTGGATATTAGACAACTTGGAAACCTGCAATATTTTTGCATTTAACGTTAAGCTTACATGCGTTCTATGAGACACATTGGTCCAAAAATTTCTAAAGTCCCTTGAAGTGCATGGGGAAATCCCACCAGAAGTTTAAAATCCTCACTGTCGACATGTATGGTGCTTGCTGCATGAACTTGGTTAGGTTTGATGAAAGTGCCAGATCATAGAGCTAGCACAGTGTAGTGGTTTGAACAATAGACGCCAATTCTGGAGATCAGGGTTTGAATCCCCACTCAGCTATGAAACCCCCAGGTGTCCTTGGGCAAGTTGCTCTCTTCCCCTCAGAGGAAAGCAATAGCAAATCTTGCCAAGAAACCCTGTGATAAGTTTGCCTTAGAGGTTGTTGTAGGTCAGAAATGACTTGAAGGCTCACTATCTTTTCAAAACATGACAGTCAGATTGTTCTTCAGATCTGATTTTACAAAGCAGCAAAAGAGCATTTCCACCGAATCGTTATGATCTTCAAGGGAAATCCTTAAGTAAATATGAAAAGGGGGATCATCTTTCTGTTAAATGGGCTACTTTGAAGGTATCTTTTTCATGTGGCTTTTGTGAGTATACTCTTGAGTTCTAAACAAAAACCATAACCAACCCATAAAATGTGCCAGTGAAATTCAGTCCATCTGGCCTTCTAATTTTAGTAGTGGCTGAACACAGCTAATGCATAGCTAGATTCTTGAGATTGAACTTTTTAAAAAGGTAGTGGTATGAAAGGATATGGTAATAACTTGGAAGATTTTGGGTTCTGCTACAAGTGTTAATTTACCTAATTCACTTGGTATTATTTCCATTTACACTAAAAACAAATATCAAACTACAGGAACTTGTATCTAAAGCATTCTTTTCACAGCAGACTGAAATTTTAGCCTCATTGACATATAAACTTAATTTCATAATTCCCCTACTTTTAACGAAACTAAAAATGACTAAGAACTGGTTTCTTTTCTTTTTGGTAGAATATTGTTGAGTAGGAAACAAACCTGAGTAGATGAAAGCATAATTTACCACTGGCATTTAAATGATATCCATTTTTAAAAACCCAAGCATGCTGGTGCGTCATTCAGTGTCCATAACTATTTGCAAACTCTGTAAATGAGAGGCCAGAATTTATGAAAGTAATTTGAAATTTAGATTGTATTTTGTGTTGACAGCACCTTTGGCTGTTCAACAATGCGTGAACAATGAGTTAAAATCCAAAAAGCAGTATTTGGGGGGAGGGGGGAATACACTGATCCTAAGGCCAGCATTTTGGGATATGTATAATGTTCAAATTGTGTCCAGCAAGATAGTCTTATGTAAACACTGGCCCAGTTGCTATTCCTCAATATAACCAAATGCCTATGTGATACTCATAGTTCACATGTTTGATGCCGAAAATACTATTATTCACTGAAAAATGTGTTCAGTGTACATGTACTCTAGCATGAAAACAAGGAATGGAACAGGATGGACAACAAAAAATTACTAAATCTGCGATTCTTAGAAGTTCATCAACATTTTCCCGAAGAGTAAATAAGGATAACTAATTCCACACAAGCTTAGATAGAAAGCAACTGGATTGCCATTGCCAATCTTTTTAACATGCCTATAAGCATCAAACATAACAGTTAATAAGTTCCTAATCCCTAATGAAGATGTAACTTCTTCGGGATTGTAATTCATCTTCAGCCCTTTTGTGGCACCACGTTTTAATTATGGGAGCATGATATTACAAGGTGACAATAACATGGTTCAAATCTTCTGCTTCACTCTCTTATGGTTTCTGACGTCGCAGCAAAGTGGATAGGAGGAATGTGTTTTGTAGCACAGGTCAGTGACGTGCAGGGTTTAATTAAAATATGAATTACTTTCAATAAATAGGAAATTAGCCATTTAAAAAAACATTTGACAATGCTATTTCAGGGGGTGTTCTGGAACTATATAGCTTTTTAGAAGTAACTTTTAAGCTCTTGTTTGGACAGTGTTTCAAGAGGACTGCCCAATACTTCACATTTCCTTAAAGCGTGTAGGCATTTCTTCCATGATTGTGTTGGCCCATAAGAACTATCATAAAATAGTTGGGAGAGGGACCATCCAGTCCAACCCCAATGTCATGGAGGAAAAACAAAGAGCACTGAGGACTAGCTAGTATGGCTAAAACCAGAGGTCTGGATAAAAGCCTAAGATAATTCTTTAAGTGAGTAGTTCAGTGTTTGTAGCACCTTCTGGTGCCCGCAGCATTTCTCTTTGGAGAAAAATACTAACCAGTACTGTACTACCTTAAGGATGAACAAAGCAACAGACTTGGCTGTAATAGTGCTGCTTCAGTTACTAATGACCAAAAGCTGTTACAGTCTGATAATAATTTCCCTTTACTCTTTTAAATCATAAATTGTAATTTTAGCACCTCACAGTGCTTTTTCCAGATTTCACTATAATGTTATTCCTGTTACTTCTCTACGAATTTGAATACATCAGAAGCTTTTAAAAAACAGAAACTAGGAATGAAAAAGGGCTACCAAAGCAATGCCAAGCCATAGTTCAATAGGAACCCCAGTTCAGGTCTAATCCCTAGTTTCTGTAAAGAGGGCAAAGGGTTGGAGGGGTTTTTTTGGTATCACTTTCTTTGAGGTGATACTTGACAACAGAACTGACCAATGTATGTCCCATCTCTCAAGTCATAAAAAGGTTTTAGAGGAGCATTGTCCACTGCCTTTACATTCCATTTATGAGGCACTCTATAGATGTATGTGCTTGCACACATGCACACAGAACACATTCATTAAAAAGGCTTACTTTTACTGCATTTTATCCAATTACCTGGAATTGCTGAAGGTTTGCAGTCATTTCTCCACCCACACACTAGTACCCGCACAGGAAAATCTCTCATAATGTGACATTAAAGTACAGCACATAGAGGCGTTTTTGTTAATTAAAAGTAACACTTTAGGCCAGAGCTTTCCCAATTGTGTGTGCAACACATTAATGTCAGCTGCAGTGTGTGTAAGGGTGTCGCACAAGAAACCTCCAAGTCTAGTTGAAATAAGCAATAAATCATATTTTTTACAAATATAAATGAAAGATTTTCATGATATATTGTGTCCCCATACATTTTGTTAGAATTCATGTGTCCGTACCTCTTATAAGGAGTTGGGGATTTAACCTCTAGTTTGCTAGTAAAACTGAATTACTGTGTCATGAAATGATGCACGTATAAAAAGTGTGTTGCCAGCATGTAATGTTTGGGAAATTCTGCTTTAGACAAATTGCCAAAAACATGAAAATAAAATGATGGAGGTAAAGCACTCTTTGGTGGATTTAGAAGTCAGTCGCAGATGATAAAAATATCTTTAAAAATTTGGACATACAATTTAAGAAATGGTGATGCAATGAACAAAAATGAGACATATTATCTTCCCAATTCTTCCTCACCCATTTTATGAGAAGCTACGCTGCGATGGAAAGCTTTAAATGATTGAATAGCAAACCTGTTCACCTCAGGTTCATGGAAATGTAGCCGAGGGCAGAGAGAGTTGATTGCCATCACATTTTACACATTAGCATCACACCAAAAAAAAGCTCTTAGTAAAAAATGAGTTATTTGGACTCCAGATAATTTACAGGCCATTATCACATTTACATCTGCAAATGCTTCCAGAATATGGTCACAATAACTTTGGGTCTTTGCACAAACGTCTCTAAGTTTTTGAGAATTCCTACTAAAAGTTCAAATAGACCATTTTTTTAAAAAATTGTCAGTTTGATTTCTTTAATTGACAGCAATGTCCTTTTGTTCCTCTGTCTTCTTCCATTCCGATTGTTCAACGCAGAACAGTTCTAGTTCTTGGAAGAGGAGCACTGCTGAAAGAAAAAAAAGTTTCAGGAATGTCAAATGTGGACATCAAAAGGGTGTCATTGCCATTTAAAGCAAGCAAGTAAACCAAAATGTTGGCCAGGAGGAGAGGAGAGCACCACGGATTACATTTCAGATAATACAATTTGAATAGCAATGAAGGTACAGGTTGGCCACTCAGATTACAAATATTAGAAGACAAGGAAGCACAGGTTTATAAACAGCAAGCAAGTGGGGTTAAAGTACCATAAGCGTATTTGTTGGAAAGCATCCCTTTTCCTCCTTTCTCTCTGAGGCATCAGACTGTGGGAAGAGCAGAAAAAATAAAGAGAAGTTGTTGCAAGACTAAGGAGTTAATTCTGTTGCTTTATGCGCTTTCCAGTAAGTGTCAAATACAACTCACAATATTAAAAGCAGATTGGAACTCTTAGGAAATAAAGAAGGGTCTTCCTTTTTTAGTTTTTCACAATTAAAAAGCACAACAAAAATACTCCTAAAAAGTGATAAACTCTATTCAGTTAGCAACGTTGCACTTACTGTGTATTTGCTCCTATGCGTCAAGTCTCTTAAAATCCATCCTCTTTCCACTCATTGTGTCAAGGCAATATCTCGTTCCCTAAAGTGCTAACTGAAGCAACAAGGAAGGGCTCTTGCATTTGCAGTATAGGTTTCCAGCCAATTTCAAGAGAAAGAGGGGAGGGAGTTACTTGAGCACTCTTGAAAATTGTATTCCATGACCTTAAGATCCTAGTTTTAAAACTGGATAATGTACATTAGATACATCTACATATCATGAAAAACTAAACCTTACACATTAATGTCTCCAGATAGCAGTCACATGTATAAAGCATGTTACCACTGAAGTGGAGAGAGTATCCATGCACAAGTGTCTGGTGGGAACGCAGGACTTTCCCACAAACTGTAATGAACCTCCCAACACATTAAGGCACTTGTGCAAAGAATTTGCTACTTAAACTTTAAATAAACAACATATAGTCTAATAACTTACGCTTCCTCCTCTCCCTTTTGAGTGTTTGTTCAAGCATTCTATTGTAATACACAGTGTACAGCACTTCTAACTACTGATCAATATTAGGACCCTGTGCACATGGCAGATTGCATACAGATAAATTGTTTGCTTGAGAGATGATGTACAAAAGCCAAAGTTAGGCTCTCCTTTGAAAAAAAATGCACATTTGTTTTTCCAAAGGATATTTGCTGTTCAGTCATGTGCCATGGTACTGAAACAAAGGTACATGAAATTGCTTTATGACCATAACCAATCTGTTTTTAAATACACCAATGTCCATCTCTACTTTGTTGCCTTTGAACATATGTAAGATTTTTATGATGATAATAATGATAATCGTATTTCTTTCCCGTCTCTACCTGTAGCTCGAGGCAGGTTACAACACAGTGAAAAAACACAAACATTACAAAAATTCAACAAATATACATAGTTCAATATCCGCTTCACAGGAAACCATTTCCCCATCTCCAGAGTTAACTATGTGCATACTGCACCTTGCCAAACCCCCCTTCATTTAAGATGCAGGGGATTATGAGACAGAAAACACATACTAGAATTGATTGTTTAGCCCCTAATACACAGGAAGGGTGACTACCAAGAAGACTGTTGTTCTCTAATTTAAAACGTCAAAGTAGGAGAACATAAACAGTAATTCGATGAATCAGAAAGGGCCTACATTATTATCTGAGTGATCAGACATGTAGCCTCAGTTCCAATAGCTTCCCAAGCCACAGATGTCAATCAGGGAACTGTGTTTTCAGCTAAACTGTTTATGTTAACCCACTTCAAATCATGGTTTGGGAGCTACATTTGCTCAACTCAGATATCCTGGCAAACTATGGCCAGAATCCTGCTGAGGATTTATATATGGGAGGCACCTTCCACATATCAAGAAGCGATAGCAAATGATCACATTCACTCCTGTGAGCAATTTCTGGTGCAAGAGGTAGAAGCTGGGCCCTGCTACAATTTCCCTAGTACTGGAGATCACTTGTGCAAAGGAGAGCAGAGCTGTCAAACAGTGGCTTCCTGATCTACATGGGAACAGACCCCACTGGTCTCAGTAGTTGTGTCCTTGTAAGTGGGGACTAGACAGTTTTCATAGCCCCTAAACTAGGATCTACATAATGATTGTGTAACGCTTAGGCTACATGTTCATAACAACAGGATTACAGCAATCAGCTACTGGAGAACTAGAGGAGGAAGGAGTATGTGGATTGTAGTTTGGCTCAATAAGTCAAGACAGACTTCAGTTTTGCATCAACATGCTCCCTCCTCAAGTTGCCACTCTCCTTCATAATGTCCCACTGACATTTCTTGGGCTAGTTAAGCCAGAGTTTTCCCACTGGAAGCAGGCAGAATCCAAAATCATTACAGAGCACCAAGAACAGAGGAAAGCACACACCTGAGTGCCTTTTGATTTAATAAGGGAAATGTCTGAATCAAATGTCAGTAAAGAAAATGGAAATTAAAAATGTCTGCAATGATGGATATCCGTCAGATGGCAACAAAAATACTAAAAATATATGAAGAGCACAAACTCCAAATATGATGTAACTATTATAACAGTAAAGCTGTCCAGAAAAAGAAATCATATGTAAAATCCACATATCTGAAAAATCTGTTTCATACATTGAAGTAAACAATTGTGTAAGTGCTGACAATTTGGACCATGAATTATGAAATAATAACATACTGCACTTCCTCTGAAGTAATAAAAATAGATTTAATTTCCTTGGGATTTTAGATGGGCTTTCCCCCCAATTGCTATCAAATCTAGGTGGTGGTAATTGGTGCAGCCTTTAGTGGAGGAAGAGTGGCAAAAAGTTGTTCTTCCCTGCTTTAAATGATAGTTTAATAGACTTGTTGAGTTATGCAGTTGAAATAATGGAGAATTCCCATATGGCCTCCATCACAATTCACTTTCCATTTCTTCTGCTCTAGTCATGGAGATGGGGCCAAGTATGACCACAAATATTTGCTTCTAATTTATTCCTGAACACTTTAATACATTTTTCATTTAGAGCATTTCAAAGTGTTTAAAAATAAAATAAGACACCGTAAAGCCAATTACTAAAAATAACAGAACCCTAATAAATGAAAAATAATATTTTATTGAGACATGGTGGCTGTGCCCACTTTTGATTAGATCTTAATATTACTGGCAAGCAGCTTTGAAATGGTTATCTCCAAAGACATACAGCTTTTGGGCAGAAAATGCTTTTCCCCCATGTTTTTCCTTAGTTGAGGAGAAACAAGAAATCTAGAAGTAAACCAATAAGTAAGTGCTCTTGATCTTATAATGTCAAATAATTACCAATATTAGCCTAAACTATTTTTTTAGCATAATTTGTTTTAAAACAGCCTTTGTATGGAAGAAATACAAACTTTCGGGTTTTTTAATGTTCAGACTTTTTCAACTGATAGTGTCTTCAATTCAGGATAACGTCTAGTAATTCTCACCTTTTGAAACTGCTTTTTCTGGCAGAAGACCTAGTGGTTCTTTTAGGAATGCTTGAATTGGCAGAAATGCCAGGTTCGGTCTTTTTACTTTTATGAACCCTGGATTGCAGAATTATTCTGAAAGAGTAGAAAAGTGAAATCATATAAAATAGGCAGAAAAGTATATAACATACAATGATAAGAATGATGTGGCATTATGTTTTTCCAGAAGGATGACTAAAATAAGAGTATTTCTTGAGAGATGTTTATTATCTCTCCTCAGTAAATTTACATAGTATTTCAATTTTTTTGCTGAGCTTTAAAGACATATACAGTCAGCCCTCCGTATCCATGAATTTTTTATGCATGGATTCAACAATCCACATTCTCAAAAGCATACCTTGTTGTTTTCTATAGGAGACACAATTTTAGCACGCCATGCTATATAACTGAACTTAAGTATCCATGCATTTTGGTATCCATGAGGGGTCCTGGAACCAAACCACAACAGATACCAAGAACCAGCTTTGTCCAGTGTATATATGTGTGTGTGTGAGAGAGAGTGTGTGTGTGTGTATGTGTGTGTGTATATATATATGTGTGTGTGTGTGTGTGTGTATATGTATATATATATATATATATATATATATATATATGCTTTAGCTTAGGTTTTTACTTCTGAAAAACAAAGAGTTAGATTTGGTTTTCTTCTAAGAGTATTGCAAGCAGCTTTATGGAGATCCAGAACATACAACAAATACAACCCCAAGTTCCTCATCCATGGAAATTGGTTGAGTAATAGAAGAAAACTTTTCAGATATGACATCACATGAAAAATCCATACAGTAAATCAATTCTACTCCCCAGGTATAGGTGCAAAAGGGAGTAATACACCTTTACACACATGACTGCCCTACCCAACTGAACATTTACATTATTCGAATTACATTGCCAGCCATGCTTGGTCCTGGAGATGTCAAATCTAGTTACAGCAACAAATGCCTTGAGTATAACATGTTTGGATTATTTAACATATGGTACCTTTTGAAAGGGTTCAGAAACTTTAACATGCTGAATTGAGATTGCTGACCAGAGTGGGCTACAGGGAACATATGTATAATTCCACTGTCTGTTTCCAGGCACAATTCAAAGTATAGGTTGTGACCTATAAGGACTGAATCTAGACTTTTCACTTTATAAGAGCCATCTTAAATTTCAACATCCATAGGGTGGATTTTCTCTTGTTCATAACACATAAGAGGGGCTTCTTAGTGACTTCTGTCAGAAATATTAAAAATTAACTAGGCATTTTAATTACAAAAATGTGAGACAAGCACTGAAAGGGTTACTAATAATATTACAATATGGTATAATACAAAATAGTAATATTTAATCTGATATTGTACATTTTCTTGGCTTTTCTTCACGAACGAAGATTCAGGAAGGACTCATCCCACGCTTTCTACAAGCGCGTTGGTGACTAAAAAGGCCAATCCGAGATAGGTAAGTCTGGTTGCAGAAAGCACAGCAGAAAGTCTCCTTGGGTGATGCTGTTTCCAGGTTGTGGTTCTTTCTGCGTTGTCATTTCTCTTTGAGACTTGTTTGACATGACTTCTCGAAAGAGGCCGCAACATTGTGGATAGTGCATCTCCATGCCTCCCGATGTGAGGCCAGGGTGGACCATTGTTGGTGATCAATCTGGTGAGCCTGAGATGTTGTTTCAGGGAGTCCTTATATCTCTTTTTTGGGGTGCCTCTCTTGCGCTGACCTGTGGCGAATTCACCATAGAGTAGTATCTTTGGGAGGCAGTAGTCCTCCATCCTAAAGACATGCCCTGCCCAACGCAACTGTGTTTTCAATAGCATGGCCTCAATGCTGATGACCCCTGCTTGCTCAAGGACAGCAACATTCATCACATAGTCGGTCCAGTGTATATTTAGGATTGTGCAAAGACAGATATTGTACTATGCTCTCTCTCTCTCTCTCTCTCTCTCTATATATATATATATATATATATATATATATAGAGATAATTGGGCTATTAGCCAGTTGTTAGATCTTTTCATTAGTGCAGTTTCAGTGTTACATTGTGAATGTGTTTAAATTGAAACAGGTGTGTTAATTTCAAATTACAATGATTTGTTTTTAAAATGTACTTTGCTTTAATTGGTGTTGCTAGCTGCAAGAATGGGGAGACAAAATAAATATCAAGATTTGCTGCTCGTCACACAACAAATCCGCTTCTGCTTGAAATAAGATGCAGGTGCCGCATGGGTCTGACATAGTGAGATCGTTTGAATGTTGAGGGCTGCCTTGGCTTGTTCCTGTCAGCAATTAAGTTGACAGGAAGTATGTTTCTGTTCCAGAGAAACACCTCTGGAAAAATAATAGACAGATGGCTATGGCTTGTTCCTGCAAGCAATTTAAATCAGGATGAGCAAATACGGGAGGCATTGGTCCCCCGGAGATCTTGGAGAATTGCACCCCCACACCTCAACTCCCTTGTTAAAATTAATCAACATTATTTCTGTTTTAAAATGTCCCTAAATGTCATTTGGAGGGGAGCATTTTACCATATTTTATTCCTTTTGATGATTTTAGGCTCGCAAGAGGCCTTATTTTAACAATAGTGGCTTCCAGTCACTTTCTCGTTTTAAAAAGGCACCTCTGGAATTAAAGTGAACCAGGGGGTTAAAAACATGCTCAAGTTCTAGTTCTAATAAATCAGATTTGCATGACCGAAGAATCCCTGGCCCCTTAAAAATCATTTTTACCAGGTATCAGATTTCCCCCACTGTTCCCACCAATGAGTGCGATGGGGAATTGTGACAGCAGTCCTGCTTCAAATTGTCACAATCTCACTTGTTGGTAGGAGGAAGATAGAAATATTATGTACCTGCACCCCAATTGCCAGCATAACATATGTTGTTCAGCCAATGCTGAGACCAGGCAAAGTAGGCTCAAGAGGACATGTCAGACTGCTGCAATAGTATTGTGACTCTGTAGGAATAGTTTTTGGTGTGAGAAAATTGGCTGTCTGCAGAGACGTAGCCCAAGGGATGCCCAGATGTGTTACCATCCTGTGAGAGGCTTCTCTCATGTCCCCACATGGGACACTGGAGCTGACAGAAGGGAGCTTACCCCATCTTGCAGATCTTCGAACTGCCAACATTTAGGTCAGCAGTTCAGCTGACACAAGGGTTTAACCCATTGTGCCACTGTGCCTCCCTTGTAAGAATAGTGAAAATGAAGCAGTTAGAAATGCGTAGCTGCGATATAGGATGCCCACCATGTTGTTAGTGGCTTTGGAGCTACAGAAAGTCTATTATTTAAAAGAACACACCAGGAAAATAGTGAAAATGAAGCAGTTATAGAAATGCATAGCTGCGATATAGGATGCCAACCATGTTGTTAGTGGCTTTGGAGCTACAGAAAGTCTATTATTTAAAAGAACACACCAGGAAAATAGTGAAAATGAAGCAGTTATAGAAATGCATAGCTGCGATATAGGATGCCAACCATGTTGTTAGTGGCTTTGGAACTACAGAAAGTCTACTATTTAAAAGAACACACCAGGAAAAAAGTATTTATTGCAGCACTAAGTACCATAAGAGTGTTTTTAAAAAAATTCCCTCCAAAAAAGAGTCGCTGGGAAAGCGGTTTGAGATGATAAAACCAGGAGTGGGCAACGTGTGTCATATTATGCATTGCTGTTGCAACTTCCATCACTGCTAGGAAGCACAGCTGGTTATGAGGGTTGGTGGGTGTCATAATCCACTGAGAGGCAACCTACTGCTTATTCCCAAGTTAAAATTCCAGCTATAACACTTCTCCTTCAATACACTTTTGAAATGTGTGCTTTTTGGGTAAGTAGTATCTGCTGTAAGACTGTAACTACAGCATCAAATGTGAAGAAGATAATATAATTCTTCGAAGGAATGGTTCCTTCCCAATACATGTGTGACTATCCACTAAATCATCTCATTGGTTGGCAATGCATTGTCACACATTAATTAATCAATCTGCTTGATTGATTGATAGATATGTGTTTTAATTGCTTATATATTTAGATTGTTTATATTTTGATGAGATGTGTTTTATTGTTTACCTGTGTGGCATTGAATTTTTGTCAGATTCGTAACCCACCTTGAGTCCCCTTCAGGGTCAAGAAAGGCGGAGAAATGAAGTAAGTAAGTAAGTAAGTAAGTAAGTAAGTAAATAAATAAGGTACCTTGGGTTTATCCAGAATCAAAAAGAATTATGTTCTCAGCAAACTGAGACTTGTGTATATATGGTAACTGCAAAATACACTATTTTCAAAATAAAAATATTGGACATGCTACTTTCAAGTATTATCACCTAGAATACAAGAATGGGTTAAAACTAAGGTCTCCCTTCAATTAGCTTAACATTATTAAGGGAATTATCTTAGCCTAGTTTGTTTTTGAAGTGAACAATAAGACATATTACACCATTAATTGTGAGAAGAGTTCAGAGCCTAGAGTGAAAAGACACAAGTTGTCCAGCAAAGAACAAGATCTAGTTTAAAAAAGAAATACAAGAAAATGTAAACTGTGTAAAAGAATCACAAGGAGTCAAATCTTCTTAATGCCATTTAAATGACAAAATATCACCCTAGTTGTCATTAACATACTAAATCAGAAGTCACATTTAGATCTGTTCAGAAGAGCAGCAACAAAAATCTAGAACAGAGTCATGTCGAAGTTTTGCTCTACCTAAGAGCAACTGAGGGTCCCAAGATGGGAGATAGGCAGCTATAAATGAAATAAATGAAAAATAAACACTAACAGTCTAGTTCTATGCATGCTATCTGGAAGGAATGCCTACAATTTCCAATAGCTCTTAGTCACAAGTAAGTGATTTTGTATATTTGCATTCTTATACACTTGATGCCTCTCAGTGCCCACTAGTCACAAATCATCTTATTTACAGTTGAGAATCAACAGCTAACCTAAATAATATAAATTATCTTAGCAGATCCCAAATTATTGAAGAATTTATCAAGACAGCCAAGGTGACCAAACTCCTTTCATACCAACATGGAAGAACCACTCACACAGACATATACACAAACTTCTTTGCCACGATAATGATTTCTGAACAAAATATCCAAGCAAAAAAGGGGGGAGAGAGAGAAAGAAAAAGAACGAAAAGGACACACTGTTCCAATAAGTGCTTGGCAGTTGACAAAGGGTGACTCAAAGTTATTTTGGACTCATTGACCATAGCCTCTTTTTCTCTTATGAAACTAGCTAGAGATGTTAAATGAAGTCTTACAAACAAAACAAAACAAAGCAAAAGCCAGCGGAAGCTAGGTGCAGGTATTTTTATGGAAGAGCTGAGAAGGTGAGCTACTGTAGAGAATGCAACAGTGACACTTACACAGTGGCTCTCTCAAGGGAGGGAGGTCCTGCTGGACCTATGTTCTTAAACCATCTAGACAGAATAGCATGTTGGGAAGAAGGGAGCCACACACAATCCACCAGATGACAATGCTACTCAGGGTAGAGACCAGCATAACTAGCAGACATCTAAAAAGGAGTGAGGGTGGGGGAGGAAGAGATGAACATGGCATCAACGGGAAAAATCAAGAATTTTAGAAATGAGTGATATAACATTTCAGCCAGCAGTTGCAGTTCAAAATGAAAAATGTTGATCAGTGTTCATTAGGAAATATACTTCCTGCCACACTGTTTTTCAAAGGTTTCTTTTAAGGGAATCTTTTCTCCTTCCTTCAAATACCTTGAGACTATGGCAATTATTCTACCGATCACCTTCCACCTCAAAAAGTTGTCTCACTGGAAAGTCAAACCTAGATCTCTTGAAATTGCATTTTTAAACTCCCACAAAATATGTTGTTAATGGCTTTTTGTAGGAGGAGGAACAACTATACGTTATTAGTATATCTGATCTAACATATATACCCATGCGCACACAGACACAGACACATTTTACACAATACATACTACAGAGGGATCGCTACACAAAACATAATATAGACTGACCTGTTGCTTTTTAATTTTCAAAATTTTGGGTTGCTGTGAGTTTTTTGGGCTGTATGGCCATGTTCCAGAAGCATTATCTCCTGACCTTTCTCCTGCATCTATGGCAGGCATCCTCAGAGGAGTCTGTTGGAAACTAGGCAAGTGGGGTTTATATATCTGTGGAATGTCCAGGGTGGGAGAAAGAACTCTTGTCTGTTTGAGACAGGTGTAAATGTTGCAATTCGCTACCTTGATTAGCACTGAATGGCCTTGCAGCTTCAAGGACTGGCTGCTTCCTGCCTGGGGGAATCTTTTGATTCCTCTGTTTTTTGAGCAACACAAAAAAGAGAATTCCAGACACGAAACAATCAAGTCTAGCTAACACCTCCCAAGAAATAATTCCCCCAGGTAGGAAACAGCCAGTCTTTGAAGCTGCAAGGCCATTCAATGCTAATCAAAGTGGCCAATTGCAACATTCACACTTGCCCCAAACCGACAAGAGGGTTTTCTCCCACAATGGACCTTCCACAGATATATAAACCTCACTTGCCTAGTTTCTAACAGACCCCTCAACCACTGAGGATGCCTGCCATAGATGTGGGAAAAACATCAGGAGAGAATGCTTCTAGAACATGGCCATACAGCTCGATAAACTCGCAGCAAACCAATGATTCTGGCCATGAAAGCCTTTGACAACCCATTTTCAAAATTTTATATTGAAAGCATGGCTATGTTTGACCTGATGTGCCTTTTCATCCTAACTGTACAAAATTTGCGAAGAATATAATCCACCCTAGCATAAGCAACCTACTTTGGCCAAAATTGTCTAGACTGCAGAACACTTAAAATCAAAAATTTTAAGTTGGAAAAGTAATCTAGAAGAGAGTGTTAATGTAGACAACACTTTTTAAAGAATATGTTGTGACTGAGGAGATTTTAGGTGTTGATGTATTAAGTGGGCCTATTAAGTAAGGAATGAGCACCCAACAGTAGCAAAAAGGAGGAATTGCTGGTGATAAGGAAACAGACAAAATGAGAAAACTGAAATATTAAGGTGAAAGACACAATGAAAAAACTTAAAAAGAGACTGAAGCAGTGAAACAGCATGTGCTACATTAAATTACATAAAATGTGCCTAAGTCAACCTTCAAAAAAGTGGCAAAGAGGCTTTGACATTAACAAAGGAAAAATAAGATTAACTTACGTTAGTGGAATCGAGTTTATTTTTGACTGCCTTTTACTTTTCAGGGCACGAAGTTTATCCCCCTGTGTAACTGTTTCTTCTTCATCACTGTACTGTAAACAAATGGAATACCATTGGAATTATTTACATCAAATGTTAAAATCTCATTATTGAAACTTCAACTGAATAACACATCTTATACTATGAGTGAACAAATGAACTTGAAAAAATTATGCCTATTTTCCTCTACTCTTTGAACACACACATATATAATAGGAATACAAAAGAACGTACAAAATGAATCCAACCGTTTTTGCTTTATTATGCCCACTATTTTATAGCAACGTTCTAATATTTGCAACAGCATAACTTTTGATTACCAGTTCAGACTCTTTCTTGTTGCCATTCTGACTTTTTGAATCATTAATTTTAATGTCATCTACTCCTGAAAGAATTTTTGTAACAGTAATGCTGCTGGTCTTCCTCAATTTTGCACGGTAAATATCCCCTTCCAACCAAAGTTCCGGCTGTTTCCTATTGAGAAGAGAACATGCATTAAAAATCCATCAATTCAATGAATGATTAGGAAGCAACTCTATCCCAACTAAAAAAGAGCCACTGAATACATGGAATTTTGTGGTAAATCAGCATGCACATACTTGAGACTAATACAATTCTCACATAGACTAATACTTTAATTTGGCCTTAAATGTATAACCCAACCAACAAGCTTAATGAGGGTGCTTTAAAAAGGTGTACATACTCTTATGTGAACTTGACTATGGTATAAAACCATCTTGAAAAGTCATGTAGTATATCTCTCACATTACATCAAACTGTGGGCTGTTTGTACGCTTGTGGCAGGGCAGCTCTTTGCTAGTGGAAAAGGAGATGATTTTGTTCCTCCTGCATTCTGTCTTAAACTCCCTCTGAAACTGTAAAGGAGACTGCATGGAAAATTATTATGAAAATTACCTCTATTGGCAAAGGGTTCTGGTGGTTCAAATGTCTGTTTGCAAACGGAATGGCACAGCTGATGCAGCTCATGGCTGTTAATAATAATGCTAAATAATGCAATTTCCAACTTGGTAGTTTTATTTAAAGTTTGAAGAGAAATTTCAGATAGCCATGGGCTCTTTACAACTCTACAGGCAGCACCCAAGTTATGATTAGGTTTGTTTTGAGTTGAGTTTGTATGTAAGTCAGAACAGGTAATTTTTTAAACTCCAGCCAAATATATACAGTGAAATCTCGACTTACAAGCCACCCAACTTGTGAGTTTTTTGAGGTACGACCTGCCACTTAGTGTCCAGGATGAGGAAGAAGCAGAGAATCTGTATGGAGGAAGGCATTAATTGGTGTGTGTGAGGGGGAGGCACAGATGACCTCCCATCAGTTTCTGCCTATCTAATTTGGATGGGTGATAACTTTTGTTTTCTTAAGAACACATTTTACACATTATTTGTTATTTATAAAGTACATGTTTCTTATTTAAAAACACGTAACAAAATGGTGTAGGTTTTATGGGGGGTGGGGACACAGATTAATAGTATTTCAATGAGAAAATTGCTTTGAGGTAAGAGTGATTTGTGTTAAGTGCTCATTATGAACAAATTAAACTCTTAGGTCAAGGTATCTCTGTGTGTGTACACATATGTGTGCATGCATGCTTTGGATAGCATAGAAAAATTATTTATTTATTTATTTATTTATAACTTTTGTACCCTGACCTTCTCACCTCTATCAAGTGACTCAGACCAGCATAACAGCAAAAATTCAATGCTATACAATTTAAAAACAACTACAGCAACATATTAAAATACATTAAAACCCAGCATAAAACCACATCGCCATTAAAACAATTCCACTCAATCTGTAAACATGGCCATACATTCAGACAATAGCCAATCTCAGTCTATTCTGGGAAGGCTTGGTTCCACATCCAGGTCTTCACCAGCCTCCTAAAGGACAACAGAGAAGGGGCAGATCTAGCATCACTTGGTAGAGAGTTCCACAGCCGAGGGGCGACCACAGAGAAGGCCCTGTCTCTCGTCTCCACCAGCCGCGCTTGCGAAGCCGGCGAGACCGAGAGCAGGGCCTCTCTGGAGGATCTTAATGTTCTTGATGGTTTATAGGGGAGAATACATTCGGACAGGTAAACTGGGCCAAAACCGTATAGGGTTTTGTAGGTTAAAACCAGCACTTTGAATTGTGCCCGGAAGCTAATTGGCAGCCAGTGGAGCTGGTGCAGCAAGGGAGTTGTATGCTCCCTGTACCCCACTCCTGTTAGTAACCTGGCTGCTGAGCTAATTGCAGCTTCCAAGCAGTCTTCAGAGGCAACCCCATGTAGAGAGCGTTGCAGTAGTCTATTCGGGATGTAACCAGAGTGTGGACCACCATGGCCAAGTTAGACTTCCCAAGGTACAGGTGCAGCTGGCGCACAAGCTTTAACTGTGCAAAAGCTCTCCCGGCTACCGCTGAGACCTGGGGCTCCAGGCTCAGCGATGAATCCAGGATCACTCCCAGACTGCGAAAAAGGTTAACATCCATGTTAACAGGGGCTCTCTGTGCTCCTGTTTAGAAGATCTCACCTCACTTTCTGTCCCTTGTGATCATTGGATTTTGAAAAATGTAGTTTGTTGTGGAAACAAGGTTTGGTGATAAAGCTTCCGTGGAGACACCTTTTCCCCAGGAAAACTCTTTTAGGAGTGAATTTCCCTTTCTGCAGATAGATTATTCTTACTTTCTGTTGTCTCACTCCCCATTCTTAACTATGAGTTGTTTGTAAGTTGGATGTTTTGACCTCATGGACTGCCTGTAATTATAAATGTTTTCAAGGTTGCTGATTATACTAGATGCTAAGTGAAACAAGGCAGAATGGCAAGCATACTCTGACTGGTTTAAACATCACAATAATAAACCATCCTTGTGAGAGATCTTGATTTTAATTCATTAGATGCTTGGTCATTCCATGCTGGTGGTGAAAACAGCTAAATGAAACACAAACTTTGCCTCTAATTCAAGAAACCAAAAAAAATTCCAAAATTTATTCTGGTTTATGGGGGAAAGACAATTCAAACTAATAGGTTCTATTAGGTTAAGGATATTGCATGAAGCAACTCTTTGGAGGAAGGTTTGCACTTTGTTTAGCCTCTTCTGCTTACATCAGGAGTGACCAACATGTTGGCCCAGTCATAGCAAGCCAGAAATACACTTGCTTGAATTAATTTCCAGCTGGCAGAAGGCAAGTCAGGTAAAAGGGAGGGGGCATGAAGTTGCTGCAAAAGCGGTGTGTGTACACGTTGCCTTGTAGGCGAATCGGTAGAGTCATTACCTGAACAAGGTTAAATGGTTAGCTATGATTTTGCCAATTCAATGACAATTGGTAAATGTCTACAGGAGTATTTTCTGGATTTCATGTTGGTGATTACACCAAGTATCTCTAATAACATTCCAATGTCCTTCAGCAGCTCAAGGCCTACTGATGAGTGGGAGAGGGCATTACTTTATTTATTTATTCGTTCGACTTAATATACCGCTCTCTCTGGAGCCCAGAGCGGTTTACAGAGTTAAAAACAGATGACCACATAAAATGCAATAAAACCAGATAAAACCTCCAGTTAAAATCAAATTCCAGCAGAACTGCAATGGCAGTAGGAATATGCTGACAGCGGCACAACAGGATGCTGATAACACGGCATTGGTTATGGACCAAATGCCTGTCTGAATAGCCAGGTCTTTACGGCTCTACGGAACGGCATTAAGTCCCGGATGGCTCGCAGCTCTTCGGGGAGGCTGTTCCACAGGGTTGGAGCAGCTACGGCAAACGCCCTCTGCCGCGTGCTAGCAAGTCTATAGACCAGGGCTGTCCAACTTCTATGGGCCCAAGGGCCGGAATTCCGGTCACTGATCACCTGGGGGGCCGAAGGGTCTGCCTCCGCCCCTGCCTCCGCCCCTGCCTCCGCCCCCTCCCCAGCTCCGCCCCTCCCTGGCTCCGCCCCCTCCCCGGCTCCAATTTACTTACAATTGACCTTGAGTTGTGGAGTTGTAGTTCACCTCCACCCAGAGAGCACTGTGGACTCAAATAATGATGGATCTGGACCAAACTTGGCATGAATACTCAATATACCCAAATGGGAACACTGGTGGATTTGGGGGAATGTTTCCTAATACCTTTGAGTTATTTGAGTCCACACTCAAATTGGGACACACCAAAAAAATCCCAAACACCTCAATGTCATCGCAGGGCTTGATGGGGCCTCCTTTCCCAGAGGCGGGTGGGGGAGGTCCAAAGAGCTCCCTCCCTCCCTGAAGGGAAAACAAGCTGTGGGGGCAGGCGCAAAGGAAGCCACGTTGCGCCCTGCACGTGGGGGAAGGCAGCACAACAAGGGAGAGGGGGCGCGGAGGAGGGGAAGGAAGTGTCGCCAAGGAAACCGCCACTGAGGGACCCCTTCCCCCCCTCACCCAACGTCCCACTGTTTTTAGATTGATTGATTCGAGCCAGGCCCTTCCTTACCCATACTGCGGGAGCCCCGCCACAGGGCCGAAGTGGCAATGACGACGCCGTCCCCGAAGAGCCCCGCTGGAGCCGAGGTCAAGCTCAGGCCGGCCGCGGCGGCTCTCCCATCCGTGGGGCCCTCCACAGGAAGAGGCCGACCGCAAATGCCACGGGACCCGAGATTTCGGCAGCTATCGCGAGACTACGTAGCCACAGATGGGATTTCGACCTCCCTCAAAATCCCGTCTGTGGCTGGCATAGTCTCGCGATGCTTGCCTAAACCCAGAAGTAGGTATTTTATTTATTTTATTTTTTATTTGTATTTTATTAAAACAAGTTAGGGGGCCGGCGGGAAGGGGCTCGGGGGCCGTGTACGGCCCCAGGGCCGCCTGTTGGACAGCCCTGCTATAGACCTTAATGCCCGGCACATCCAATAGATTGAGCCCCTCTGAGCGCAGTGATCTCCTGGGCACATAAGGGGTAAGCCGCTCCCTCAGGTACACTGGCCCCAAACCATATAAGGCCTTGAAAGTTAGAACTAACACCTTGAAGGTGACCCGGAATTCAATAGGAAGCCAGTGCAGCTTGCGCAAGAGTGGAGTCACGTGGGCAGATCTTGATGCTCCTGAGAGCAGACGTGCTGCAGCGTTCTGCACGAGCAGAACCATTTCCCCCCACAAACATTCAGACTTCAGAGGCACTGGATCTGGAGTGTTTCTTTGAATTAGCACTGATGAAAGCCTGAGAAAGAGGTATACCTTCATCTTTTATCTCCCAACTCTGGTTTCTTCATGCTTGCTGCATTGTTGAGTGGAATTCCAGTAGAAGCTTTTCTCCATCACAGATTCACATTAATATTAACTGCTAAAATATGGCCCTACTTGAATATCATTTCTTGCATTTATTTCTCTGGTTGTTATTCTTTAGACATCTAAAGGCCCAGTTTCTATCTTCAAAGCCTATAAAGAATATCATCCTGTGAACATTAATGATTGGGTGGAAAGAATCAGAGAAATAGACAGCTCTGATGAGATACCACTGACTGTAGGTTGCTTGCACCATAGCTTCTGACTAATAAGCATTTAATGTTTCCAAGTTAACCTACTACCGGTATATCCAATAAAGAAGGATGGTCATTAGAAATCTGTGTGAAACCAAGGCCTAAGTACACAGATCGCTACTCATTTCATTGCTGCCACAAGTTATCTAAGTATATGCCTTTATGTCTCTACTTACTCTAACAAGAAGTACTGCTGTGCTCCAATCACAGAGCCAGGTCTGCAAATCCTTATCCAGGCAATACATTCAGCAGCCGTCATCCTGTAATGCTTCATCATATAGCAGGCAATCAGGGTGCCCGTTCTGCCAAGTCCAGCTGCATAGAAAACAAAGACATTAATTTGCATGTGCTTACTTACAGGAAGACCCTCTTTCAAGCTTCTAAACAGGAGTGAAAAGTGCATGGCTTTCCAGATGTTGCTGGAGTAAAATTGCTCTTCAGTTGAATCATCAAAACCAACTTGGAGATGAAGCCTAGAAAAAGATAAATCCTAAAATTGTAGTATGTCCTGTCCCCATGTGAACAAACTGCATTGTTAGATACCTTGGAGGAGCTCTTCAGAACAAGAAGCCCCTGCCATCTCAGGTCACCTAGTTGGGGCAGGAAGTGCAATTCAGTGGCAGAATATGAGCTTGGCTTGCAAAAAACAAACAAACAAACAAAAACCCCAAATTCTGATTTATTAACTGGCCAACACACATTTTGCTGCCTCACATATTAGACCTATTTCTGGGTAAAGAGGCACCAGTTTTCCCCTATCATCTCCAGTTTTTTTAGGTACAGAACACATGCCATATACCAGTCTTCATCAGCTTGCCCATAGACAATAATGATAACCATACCTAAGAAACTAGAGCGGATATGGTCTATCCAATGCAATTTTCTGAGTCAGTATTCCAAAGAACCCCACAAATGGGTCTAAAAAGCCAAGACACCAGGAAAAAAATTGTTTTTGGTTGTGCTGTGTTATCCGTATATTTATATACCTGGAGTCACATAAACATTTCTTGTGTGAAAAGAATTTATTGGCGAAGAGGAGCCATGGTGGCCATGTATAAATATGTGAGGGGAAGTCATAGAGAGGAGGGAGCAAGCTTGTTTTCTGCTGCCCTGGAGACTAGGATGTGGAACAATGGCTTCAAACTACAGGAAAGAAGATTCCACCTGAACGTGAGGAAGAACTTCATGACTGTGAGAGCTGTTCAGCAGTGGAATTCTCTGCCCCGGAGTGTGGTGGAGGCTCCTTCTTTGGAGGTTTTTAAACAGATTGCCATCTGTCAGGGGTGCTTTGAATGCAATTTTCCTGCTTCTTGGCAGGGGGTTGGACTGGATGGCCCATGAGCTCTCTTCCAACTCTAGGACTGATTCTATGAAAAAAGGTTGAGAGTGGGATTTTTTAAAAAAACCCTGGACTTCTTAATACCATCCACTTCTACAGGTAACCTGGGCTCAACATGCATTCTAGAGCACATGGGAGTTTACACACAATCCATCCATAACACAAACTCTACGTAGAATACTTAGAAGTTCTGCATAAACCAGAGGTAGGCAGTTGTCAAAAATTAGGGGACTCTATTACCTCCCCATAGGAGCTTGGTGGGACACATCTTCCCCTCCTCTGTAACTTCAGCTTTTTAAAAGAGATTTTAGGTTTTATCAATCTTCTTAAAGATACAATCCGAAACATTTCTGAAGTGGCCAAATCTGATTAGGCCTTATATAAGGGACCAATGATAAAAGACCACTAATCTGAACCAATCATTTTTATACCTTTGCAGTGAACTGCTATAGCACCTTCGGCATTTTCACAAATATTTAGGAACGTTCTGACAATAGTATCATGTGGTATACTCCCATCAGCAAAGAAGAGATCATAGTGTTCAAAGCCTCCGTCTCGAAACCTTCTTGCATCATAAACTCTCTTGTTCAGGCGGATTACTGTGGTAATATTATGTCTTCTGAAGTAGGGAAAATAAGCCTCAGGAGCATGATGTGGAAAACCTGGAAGGAAGGAAATGGAGAAAAAAGATGTATATTAGGTAAAGGTTTCCCCTTGACATTAAGTCTAGTCATGTCTGACTCTAGGAGGGTGCTCATCTCCGTTTCTAAGCCGATGAGTTGGCATTGTCCATAGACGCCTCCAAGGTCATGTGGCTGGCATGACTGCATGGAGTACTGTTACCTTTTTGCTGGAGAAGTACCTATTGATCTACTCACATTTGTATGTTTTCAAACTGCTAGGTTGGCATAAGCTGGGGCTAACAGTGGGAGCTCACCCTGCTTCCCAAATTTGAACTGCTGACCTTTTGGTCAGCAATTTCAGCTGCTCAGCAGTTTAACCCACTGCACCACAGGGTTACATTTTTTAATTAAAGGATTCTCCCCATCTTTTCTAGGGAGAATAGGAAACATTCCTGTGCCCTCAGGATGTTTTTAAGACATGTGCACCCTTTTTGTCAATCAGGATGTAAGCCAGGAGTTGTCTTCTTGGTTGAAAAAAACCCTCTTATAGTCTAAAACAGGGGTGCCCACACTTTTTCATCATGCGAGCTACTATATGAACAATCAAGTTGAAAAGATCACCTGTTGTGCATGTGAGCGTGCGCGCGCGCGCACACGCTCCTACTGCAGCCTTCTGTCTGCGCAGGGCTTCTTTCTTGCCTGCCCATGAACTCGCCGTTGTGCGCACCCGGGAAGGGGATCCTTCTTGCCTGCATGTGCGCTCTCTCTTAATGTCTTCATTGCCTTCCTCCTTCCTGCTGCGTGCTTTCACGAAGCAGGAAGTCCCCATCCTGTCCTGCTTCTTGCGTGCACAGCAGGCCCCTCCCACGCATGCAGCAGAAGGGTATTTATAGGCGCACCCGCCAGCACTCCGGCCAGATATGACTTCGGCGGCAGCTCGAAAGGCGCAGGGCTGGGAAGAGGGGCCGCCTGGCTCGGGAAACTCAACCGAGAGAGGGACCCACGTGAGGCTGGAGCCTCCCCACGGCAGCCTCCCCCCTCCCTCCTCCCTCGAGGCTTCCTTACCTGGGCAGGAGAAGGAAGAGTGGAAGAGGTGCCTCCCCAAAGTGACAGGTGCAGCGGGGGGGGGGGGGGGTGCCCTTCCTTCCTTTTGGGGGTGTCACTCAGAAAGGACGCCCAAGTGGATGGCTGGCAGGAAGGAGGACCCCTCCCACTGGTGGCAGTCCATGCCCATGGGAGAGAGAGGGGGTGTGTGGCTCTTCCTAGCCGGCTCTGAAGAGCCACCCTCTCTCTCTCTCTCTCTCTCTCTCTCTCTCTCTCTCTCTCTCGTGGGCCCTCGCCGCCTTTCTCCTTCGAGGGTGAGGCAGGGCGAGGCGGAGAAAGGCGGCAAGGGCACAAGCAGCAGCAGCAAGTGGAGTCTCCATCCCCGCAGCCCCCTCCTACTCGGGTTCAGCCCCAGGAACACAGCAGAGCCCTCCCTCCTTGCCCCCAACCAAGGAAAGAAAGCAGGCCCACACAGCTCCTCGCCCAGGTCTCGGCTTGGAATGGGAGTCCCGAGGGCAGCAGCAGGGTTTGCGGCGGGGCTTGCTTGGCTTTGCCCCACTTTGCTCGGCCTCCTTCGCCTCTTTCTCTCTCTCCCTCTCTCCTTCCAGCGCCCGCCTGCCTGCCAAAAGGATCCAAAAAGGTTCTCCGGATTTCTTTCTTCTCTCCTTGGCTCTCTCTCTCTCACACACACATTCCCTCCATCCCTCCCACAGCCTCGCATCCTATCCGTGCACGTGCCTTCACCTTGCTCCCCCCCCCCCCAGCAGCAACCAATGGGCGGTCATGTCACCACACCGTGCGTAGCAAGACGAGCGCCAGGGCCCGCCCACTGAAGCCTCATTTTGGCAAAAGCCCCGCAAAGGCGGCGGCGGGAGCGCACGTGCGCACGCATGGCAGGAGCGCGCCATCTGGCTGGTGAGGCCCAAAGATCACCTGGAAGAGGGCCAAAGATCACCTAGGTGCTCCCGATCACCATAATGAGCACCCCTGGTCTAAAACAACTCAGTAGCCTCCAAAGTACAGGGAAATTGCCTCTCATGGCCCCTAGGTGGCATAGTGAACCTTGCATCTGTATTTTAAAAGTAAAAATATTATGAAGGATGTAACTTCCAAGGGAAGCACAACTAGCCAGGTATTTGTCCACCTCTTATGTAGATTTCCTACACAATCCAAGGAAGTTTGCAGTCAGTTCTCTCCCCAAGCCAGACTTCCAAACTATGATGAAAAGAAACTGAAATTATCTCCCATTATTTATTTGACAGAGTGGGGATTCCCTTCATGACTTTACTCACTTCCTTCTGCCCCTTGCAAGTTCTCACCAGGGACTTGCAAGCACCAGCTGACAATGGTTCACTCCTCCTCATCACACACATTAGGAAAAGGGAAAGAGGAATGAAGCTGAATCCTGATCTTGTCCCTGCCATCATCCAACCAACAAGGAGCTGTACTGGGAAAAGAATCCAGCCCCCACCTCACTACCTTTCCCCAGCTTGTCTTGCTTGGTATAAACATACCATTGTCAATTCGACTTCTTGCATGTGGTCCACTGAAAGCAAGGAATTTGTTTGGTATTATCCAGTTAAAGTCTCCATTTTCAGCTTTCTGTCAAGAAAACAAAGCCATTGTTGAGTTCACCCCTAAGACATCCCTGACTCCTGTTGCATTTGCTTCAATGAACAAAGTGAAGATGACAAGGAATGCTGATGTAAGATTTTGCAATATACGAATGTGTAATTTCAATTTCATCTGGGATTATAAAACCACATGCTCTCACACTGTCATGCGACAGCCTTTAAGTGTATTGAAACATCTTTTTTGTTATTTACCTTACTTTCCTTGACTCCACATATTTAGATATAGACTATCTTGAAAACAGAAAAAATCAAGAGCTATAAGTAATGCATGCCAATTTTATTTAAAAAGGCAGTTTCAGTAGCAATTCAAAACAACAATAGAATAGAATTGTACGTACCTCATAATGTTCGTATTCATTGACATCAAATGTGTTGAAATCAAGGAAGCCATACTGCAAAGCCTAAGAACCCATAAAAGAGGAAATTAAACTTGTATAAGTCTTGTAGTATAATTAGGTGTGTCTCATTTACCATCAGTATATTACCTTCCCATTTTGAACTAAAACTCTATGGCTTGAATACTATTGATTAATCCTAAAGAGAGTAGAACTAACTGAATCAATTGAAGGCCCTACTACACTGCCATATAATCCAGAAAATCAAGACAGATAATCCATATTATCTGTTTTGAACTGGATTATCTGAGTCTGCATTGCCAGATAATCCAGTTCAAAACAAATAATCCGGATTTTATAAAGCCATGTAAAAGGAGCTTGAGGGCCCTTCCAGACAGGCCCTATATCCCAGTATCTGATCCCAGGTTTTCTGCTTTAAACTGGATTATATGAGTCTACACTGCCAGATAATCTGGGATAAAGAGAAAACCTGCAATCAGATCCTGGGATATAGGGCCTGTCTGGAAGGGCCCTGTCATCATTCAACAAAATATTTTATAGGCAGTCACACTTGAACCATACTCTTTCCAATTCATTAATGGATTCGACAGTGGTTCATAAAATGTTCATAGCTTTAGGTTTTTAATTTTTTTAAACCAGCTCTAATTGCTGGAGCCTCCCAGTGGCGCTGAGCTGCTGAACTTGCTGACCGAAAGGTCAGCAGTTCAAATCCAGGGAATGAGTGAGCTCCCGCTGTTAAGTCCAGC
Organism: Anolis apletophallus; assembly: GCA_030556195.1. Classification (NCBI taxonomy): domain Eukaryota; kingdom Metazoa; phylum Chordata; class Lepidosauria; order Squamata; family Anolidae; genus Anolis; species Anolis apletophallus. Next base: position 84,435,584 of record JARBWK010000006.1, on the reverse strand, counting down.
TTCTGCCAACCTAGCAGTTCGAAAACATGCAAATGTCAGTAGATCAATAGGTATCACTCCAGCGGGAAGTAAACGGTGCTCCATGCAGTCATGCAGGCCACATGACCTTGGAGGCATCTATGGACAACACCGACTCTTCGGCTTAGAAATGGAGATGAGCACCACCCCTCAGAGTTGGACATGTCTAGACTTAATGTCAAGGGGAAACCTTTACCTTTTCATTGCTGCTTTCACACTTATTCATCCTAGACTTGTCTGAATATAATCTATATGATGCTGATTGCTTTGTTATGCTCTTGTACAAACTTTGGGGCCTTCTGGAAACAGTTATATTGAATCTGAGGTCAGAAGGTGCTCGAGCTGCACACTAATTCCATTAAAATACTTCTGTGGGTTGCTCCGATTGCAAATATTTTGTTTTGTGTGGAAAATGCCCTCTGAACCTTGTAATTCAACTATCACATTCTTTCAGCTCGTTACATCTTCCTTTAATCTCAACTGTCTCATTCAGTAGAATTTTAAATGTATAATTGTTTGGAGTTCCACACAAGGCTTTGGATGGCATAAATAGTGGGAGCTGGGAAAAGTTGTCATCCGAAAATTTTGGCCTATAGCCCCTTTAACCCCCACCCAGTATGATGGTGGAAGCATTAGTCCAGGCTATTTTAATATTCAACACCCCCTCATTTTTATTATTTATTTATTTATTTATTATTTCGCATTTATCTATCGCTCCCCCCCCCCCCCAAAGGCTCGGGGCGGCTCACAGCAAATTAATCGTACATAATAACACAAGCATATATAAAAACACAATGCGAACAAACAGATAAAAACACATTAAGAACAGTATGTAGAACAACATAGTCGAGCACTACACAACAGCAGCAAAACAATTACAAGGAGGCTATATGCACCCAGGTTATCCAGACCCGTAGGTCTGCTGGAACAGCCAGGTCTTACAAGCCTTCCTGAAGTACATGCTTCCAGATCAGAAAAATAGGAGCTTTACTAACCTTATTTACTCCATGAAAACAGTCAAGCAGTGTTAGATGAAAATTGCATGTACCAAAAGCAGCGTCCCTGCAAGGAACGAGCATCACATTTCAATTTTCATTTTAATCTGTTTACATACACACACATTATATCAAGAACACTGAAAATATAATAATTCATCATTTGTTTAGTCAAGTAGTGGCAAATGTTTGTTGTTATAAGTAACTAATGTAATGATTGGTTGGTTTCCTTTCCTCTTATCTTTTTAGAACTCAACACTGGTGGACACCTAGTTAAAGAGCCCATGTTCACATATTTGGGGGAAGAAAACTGTTACTATAAGCATGATTACTATAAACTGATTATGATTAATAGATTCATCTATTGAGATGGTAGTGGGATATAAGAATAAAGTTGTTGCTGCTGTTATTATTGTTATTATTATTATGTTGTTGTTGTTGTTCTAAACCCAATTCTGAAAGTTCAAGCGATTTCATTTTTCCAGGCAAAACAGAAAACAATGTAGTCTATTCAGTGTTTTCTGTGAACCAACATCAGATAGTTATATGTGGAATAAAGGGGTGTGTGTGCCTTCGAGTCACTCTGTCGATTTATCACAATTCCATGATTTTCTTAGGCAAAGAATACTCAGAAGTGGATCTGTGAATTCCTTCTTTTGAAATATTGCCTGCAGCACCTGGTAATCATTGACACTTAAACATTTTCTAATTTTGTAGTGTTTAATACATTTTAAAGAACCGTTATTGCAAATTGCATGGCATTTTCTCATTATTCTTTCCTTTTGTTTATCTTTTTAAGGGTTGCAGGGACTGAGCTCTATAAATTATACATAAAAAGATGCAAAAATTTCAAATGGTCAGTCAAATCAGTGTTTCCTCACCACAGAAAAACCATTAATAACAATACTCTAAAAGGATGGATGGTTTGAATACCATTTTCTATTTACCTAAAAGGAATATACGATACATTTCCAAATAACAAGCGCCTGTATATAGCTTCTGGAGACTCTCTCAGATATATCATCTATTTCAGAAAGAAAGAGAGAGACATTCATGATAACTGCAAAATAAAATTCTTTCCCAAGCAAATTTATTTCTCAAACAGATGAAATGCATACAGTCCTATAAAGGGCTGTTTATTAACATAGTGGACAACATGAAACCAGTAGCAAGGTTAATGAAACTAAAGCAATAATCCATACTTCATATACTTCTCCAGGTTCAGAAAATGTTATTAAACTAGCATTACAATGCCAAATTAAATACCCATTAAAAGATGTATTTTAAACTTTCTGCACACTCCATAAAACTGGCCCAAGAAATGCCTGGAACTCCAAATTTGTGAAGTTAATAGGATTGGTTAAAACAGATTATTGATGGAACCATCTGAACACCATTTCACATACTGCTGTTATCTAATACAGGCAGTACCTGAGTTACAAACATTTAACTTAGAAATGACTCATAGTTTAAGAAAGGGGGTGTGACAAAGGAAGTGAGAAAATTCTACCCCCTCGGAAGGGAAATTCATTCCCAAAGGAGTTATTGTGGGAAAAACGTGTCTCCACTGAAGCTTTATCACCAATTCCCATTTCCACAACAAGCCAAATTTTTTGAAATCAAATTGACACAGGGACAGAAAGTGAGCAAAATCTTCTGAACAGGGGCACAGACAGAAAAACAAATACCGCAGAGTGTTCACCCTTCCCTATGCTATCCAAGGCCAATATATACTCTGTGTACGTATAGTTGGAGTTACTTAAAATAAAGGGAAGGAAAGGAAGGAAGGAAAGGCACTTCCAAGGCTGGAGGGAGGACTGAGGAAGTGCCTTGGAGAGCAGCTGTGGCAAAACCCCACAAAACAGTAAAAAAAATACCATGATATATATTTTAAATTAATATTTTTTGAAATTCGTGAAACGGAGAGTCCGCAATAATAAACCGCGAAGTAGTGAGGGAACACTGTACTTGCTTTTCAATGCAATTAACAATAGACTTCTGGGGCCCTTTCACATTACACAGTGATATTCCTGTTATTCCACTTACCTGCCATGGCTGCATCCTATGGAATCTCAGGATTTGAAGTTTAAGGTAGTGTATTTAGATTTTTTGCCCATGTAATCTAGTGCCTCAGCAAACTACAAATTATTATTATTATTAACTTTATTTATACCCCACTTTTCTCCCTGTGGGGACTCAAGGTTTGTTTTATTTGAGTCCCCACAGGGGACTCAAATAGCATTGTTTTATTTTGTTCGTGAGTCGGCATGAGTGTTGCCTGCCGATCACTATGTATGTCTTGTAACCCGCCACGAGCCCTCGGGAAGAGGCGGAATACAAATGCAAATAATAAATAAATAAATAAAGGTGGCTAACAATCCCATATTAGACAAATTTAAAAAGTGCAATACAAAAGTTTTAAAAAATTACATAGTAATAGTGACTGTAGCAGAATCAAAATACAATACAAACACTTAAAATTGCCTTTAAAACAATGGCCTTTAAAACAAAACCTGGGGTTCCACAGGAGGTAGCTATGGCACTTAAAGTAGAATAATAGTATTATAATTGAACAGTATGCGAGCGCTCCTGGTAACTTAACAATGACTTTGTCCGACAAACACATGGAATATTCACATTCTAGTAATATCAACACATTAATTACTGTAACACTATTTTAAAGGCTTGGCTGACATTCAGTATTGCAGTTATGAATCTGTAACTACTCTATATCCAGTAATCTTACTGTAAGACTACATAAATGTCCCCAGATCACCCTAAAAGCTAACAATCATACTGGGTTCAGGAGACTTTTCCAGCTACTGCCTGAGCTGCAAGGAGAATTGTATTTCCCATCTTCAGGCAAGGCTGTGACAGTCAAAAGCACTACTCATATCAGAAGTCTTTGCTCAGCCTTGCTCACTGATGGGGATAGAGGTAGATGGAAACATCCTCCTCCCTCCAATGTGATCAGCAGCTGGACAAACCTTCTTTGACTAATCAGGCTGCTATTTTTTAAGATGGATTGGGATGTGCATCTCAGACCAGGAGATGTTACTTATTTGTGTGTGTGTAATTAAGTAGCCAATATAGGATATATGTGTAAACCATTTCAAATTTAAAATGACCTACAGCTACATGCCCACACTGGGGAAAAAAGATGTCAGGAAGCATATATTTCATTACGTACAGCACCTTCGGGTTTCCAGCCAACAGAATAAGAATATTGTAACACAGGGCTGTCCAACTGGCGGCCCCCGGGCCGTATACGGCCCCCCAACCCCTTCCCCATGGCCCCCTACCCTCCTGCAAGATATCTGCCTTTTAAGATTTTTTTAAAAAAAATTTTAAATATTTTTTTGGAATATTTTTTTGGAATATTTTTCAGAATATTATTTATTTATTTTTTTCGCGGCGGGGGGGGGGTGAGGGGCGGGGCAGGGAGGAGGAGCAGGCTCTCTTCCTCCTCCTCCTACTTCCCTCCCTCCCCCTTCTCTCTCTCCCTCCCTCCTCCTTTCTCTTTTTCCCCCTTTCATTCCTTCCCCCTTCCACCACCTGAAGGAAAGAGGGAAGGAGAGAGAGAGTGCACGAGTGAGAAGGGGCGTGGCCAGAGCGAAAAAGGGGCGGGGCCGAGTTCGGAGCATGGGGGTGCTCATTCATTCCTTTCCGGCTTCCTCCTCTCCTGAGGCTTCGTGCCAAGTTTAGTCCTGATCCATCATTATTTGAGTCCACAGTGCTCTCTGGATGGAGGAGAACTACAACTCCCAAACTCAAGGTTCAGTACTTTCTGTTGCTCTCATGAGAGTTTAGGTTTGATTCAACATGGCTGAGGAATGCTTTGATTGTATTTCCCCCTTATAGCAGAAGGAGGTAGGACTGGATGGCCCTTGGAGGTCTCCTATTCTAGGAACCCATTGTAATTATTATTATTATTATTATCATCATCATCATTAGAGGCTGAATGGCCATCTGTGAGGAATGCTTTGATTGTGTTTTCCCCTTATGGCAGAAGGAGATTAGACTGGATGGCCCTTGGAGGTCTCCTATTCTAGGAACCCATTGTAATTATTATTATTATTATATTATTATCATCAGAGGCTGAATGGCCATCTGTGAGGAATGCTTTGATTGTGTTTTCCCCTTATGGCAGAAGGAGATTGAACTGGATGGCCCTGGATGGCCCTTGGAGGTCTCCTACTCCAGGAACCTGTTGTTGTTGTTATTATTATTATTATTATTAGCAGAGGCAGAATGAATATTATGCCTTATCATTCAGGGTTATAGGCCTGTGTGGAAGGGCCCTGGCTTCTTATTTGCCTTCCTTTCCACACATCTGAATAAAATCCCATGTTATTTGCTTTAAACCAGATTATATGAGTGTGGACTCCGATAATCCAGTTCAAAGCAGGTATTCTGGGTTATATGGCTGTGTGGAAGGGCCCTGAATCCACAGTGCAATATAATCCAGTTCAAAGCTGGTTTTGTGGGGTTTCCTGCCTGGATATTCTGCATTATATGGCTGTGTGAAGGGCCCTGAGTCCACACTGCAATATAATCCAGTTCAAAGCAGGTTTTGTGGGGTTTCCTGCCTGGATATTCTGAGTTATATGGCTGTGTGAAGGGCCCTGAGTCCACACTACAATATAATCCAGTTCAAAGCTGGTTTTGTGGGGTTTCCTGCCTGGATATTCTGCATTATATGGCTGTGTGAAGGGCCCTGAGTCCACACTGCAATATAATCCAGTTCAAAGCTGGTTTTGTGGGGTTTCCTGCCTGGATATTCTGCATTATATGGCTGTGTGGAAGGGCCCTGAATCCACACTGCAATATAATCCAGTTCGAAGCTGGTTTTGTGGGGTTTCCTGCCTGGATATTCTGCATTATATGGCTGTGTGAAGGGCCCTGAGTGCACACTACAATATAATCCAGTTCAAAGCTGGTTTTGTGGGGTTTCCTGCCTGGATATTCTGCATTATATGGCTGTGTGAAGGGCCCTGAGTCCACACTGCAATATAATCCAGTTCAAAGCAGGTTTTGTGGGGTTTCCTGCCTGGATATTCTGAGTTATATGGCTGTGTGAAGGGCCCTGAGTCCACACTACAATATAATCCAGTTCAAAGCTGGTTTTGTGGGGTTTCCTGCCTGGATATTCTGCATTATATGGCTGTGTGAAGGGCCCTGAGTCCACACTGCAATATAATCCAGTTCAAAGCAGGTTTTGTGGGGTTTCCTGCCTGGATATTCTGAGTTATATGGCTGTGTGAAGGACCCTGAGTCCACACTACAATATAATCCAGTTCAAAGCTGGTTTTGTGGGGTTTCCTGCCTGGATATTCTGCGTTATATGGCTGTGTGGAAGGGCCCTGAATCCACACTGCAATATAATCCAGTTCAAAGCAGGTTTTGTGGGGTTTCCTGGATATTCTGCATTATATGGCTGTGTGGAAGGGCCCTGAATCCACACTGCAATATAATCCAGTTCAAAGCTGGTTTTGTGGGGTTTCCTGCCTGGATATTCTGCGTTATATGGCTGTGTGAAGGGCCCTGAGTCCACACTGCAATATAATCCAGTTCAAAGCTGGTTTTGTGGGGTTTCCTGCCTGGATATTCTGAGTTATATGGCTGTGTGAAGGGCCCTGAGTCCACACTGCAATATAATCCAGTTCAAAGCTGGTTTTGTGGGGTTTCCTGCCTGGATATTCTGCATTATATGGCTGTGTGAAGGGCCCTGAGTCCACACTGCAATATAATCCAGTTCAAAGCAGGTTATGTGGGGTTTCCTGCCTGGATATTCTGCGTTATATGGCTGTGTGAAGGGCCCTGAGTCCACACTGCAATATAATCCAGTTCAAAGCAGGGACTGGGACTTGAGACTGGGATTTTGGTGTTCATCTCTATCTCAAGTCAAAGCCCCGGTGTCCTCCACAGACACCTCCAAGGCGGGAGTGGGTGGAGCCGGGGATGGGGCGGGGCTGGGGTGGAGCCAGGGAGGGGCGGAGCCTGGGTGGAGCCGGGGAGGTGGAGCCGGGGAGGGGCGGAGCGGGGACGGAGGCAGACCCTTCGGCCCCCCAGGTCATCAGTAACTGGAATTCCGGCCACAGGTCCGGTAGAAGTTGGACAGCCCTGTTGTAACATATCGAATCTGTATGCAAGGTGTTATAATTTTGCAATCCAGTATCTCCAACAACTATATTTTCCTAATAGGCTAAAAAAAGGCCACAATTAAAAGGGATAACATAATTCAGTAGCAACAAGTCTTAATTATACAATTAGTGTTCCAAAGACAATATAACAATACAGAAAGTAATTATCCATGACACGGACCAAGGCAGCAGGCCATTTTTCAACCATGCTCTAATCCTGTTTTGATTAAGACATGCTATACTCCAAGGTTCAACATGATATTACTATTTATCTTGAAGGTGTCATTCACTGACTCTGTGTATCAATATAGTTAGTTAACATACAGTAACAGTCCCCAAAGAACCTCTAGGTCAGTCATTCTCAACAGGTGTTTTGGCCTACAACTCCCAGAATTCCCAGCCAGTTTACCAGCTGTTAGGGTTTCTGGGAGTGGACGGCCAAAATATCTGGGGACCTACGGGTTGAGGACCACTGACCTAGAGGTTCTAAACCTCTAGGTTAGTGATGCTGGTGGGAGATGATTCCTGAACCAGTAAATTGGCTATAAAATGATGCTATCTGACTTACAAGGCAGACTTATATAAAAGAAAATGCTATAGAAGAAATAGGCCAACAGATCTACACTCTGAGTTGGATGGCAAATTCTTGTTTACTTTATAAAATGGTAACATAAAATTGCAGTCTTGTAACAAAAACATCTATAGTGAAAAAGCTGTACTGGCACCTTAAACAGAGGAAAACAGATTTATCGGGTTCTTGAAGGAATGAAAGAAGCAAGCATTTCCATTATTATCTATATACAGTACTCAAGATTGCCAAGACATCAGAGCGGGTTGGGTTTTATAAGTATAACAGGCCCACCTATTACATGATTTCTTTGAATATGGTTTCATTTAGACAGAATGAGGTTTAAATATTACAGAATTGCCTGGAGGATCTGGATACATGATGCCTAGAGAAGAGTTCTTTCTAAACCTCCAGCATGATTCTTTGATCAATTTGCACTGAAGGACATTTCTCTAGGTATCGCTATCAGGCTGTGCCGCTGTACTGCAAACGGGAAGGCGTGCAGGGCTGCTAGTGGCACCCTGCAAGCCCTTCCTCCTTCCCACAGTGGGGATGGGAGAAGGCATCCTGTCCTCATCAGATGGCAGAAAGGGTGGCAACATGCATCGATGAGCACTGCCCCACCACCCTTTCTGCTATCATATGGCAAAAAGGGGAAGAAATGCAGGTAGCTCAGTTAGAGTTAAACAAACTACTTTGCTCCCTGTAGTGGTGGACCCTCCACTTTGGGAGGAATGTGGGTGGGGGCTGCCGTGCATCTTGTGATGGCGCACAGCAGGGCCTGTTCTTGCCGTGAATAAATGTGGTGAAACAGGACAAAAATGCCTCATGTGAAGAGGTCTTAGGTCTGACAGAGCGAATCTATAATATTCAAAGCTTCAGCCAAAAGCAATAGAGATCTTTCATTTCAGATAAGAAAATTAGGATTTAACATTATATGCAAAGTATCTTGAAAAGATTACAGCACATCGTTTGTGGGCCTACTGTAGTCACATTATATTCCTTTCAATGTGGATCTGTGGTAGCTATTCTTGCTCATCTTTCCAGAACTCAAGTATAGGCTCTAGATGCTTATGCATGTTTTACAGGAGGGTTGAGCAGTGTGTTGTCCTGTAATAACAATTGTATCTAACATAGCTGAAAATGAGGGATGATAGAAGTTGCAGTTGGAAACTCCTGGAGGGCCAGCAATACGTTGCTCAGTTGCATCATGAAAAATATTGCAACCTATAATATATGCAGCTGGTTGGAGTACCTGTATCATGCTGATCATCTTCATCCTTTCCCTGGCAAATGCAAATAATGTGATTGTAAGTATATGTGCATATTCAAAGACTATGTATGTGGAATATGTTAGCAGCCTTTTTCCTCCAGTAAAGGAAAGAAAAACAAAGCAGCTGCTGAGCCCTGCTGTGTTTACAAAGCTAGATAAATGAAGATGACTGGTAAAAAAAAGACTTGCTCTCCCTAGAGGCAGGCAAAACAGTTACCAAGCTTTGCCTCATTTTCCAACCACACAAATATAGTCAGTAGTCTCTCTCTCTCTCTCTCTCTCTCTCTCTCTCTCTCTCTCTCTAATGCTTTTGTTAATGCTTTTGTTAAAATGCTGTAACATTGTTCAGGATTGTGAAAGAACGAAATCATAATTCATAGTGATCAATAAATACAATTTTAAATCAATAACTATCACTTCTACAAGAAGGAGCCCTGGCGGCATAATAAAACTCTTATGCCAGCAGGACTGCTGACTGAAAGGTCGGTGGTTGAAATCCAGGGAGCTGGGTGAGCTTCCATCTGTCAGCTCCAGCTTCTCATGTGGGGACATGAGAGAAGCTTCCCACAGGATAGTAACAAAGCCAGGTGTCTCCTGGGACAATTCTCTCACACCAGAAGCAACTTGCAGTTTCTCAAGTCGCTCCTGGCAAGAAAAAAACTTCTACAAGAAACAAATGGCATATCTAACATGATAAAAAGACAGTTATAAATAAAATTAAGTATTTGCAAATTATATCAAACAGAAGATAAAAGGCTTAGTAACAATCTTCTTGGAAACCTTCTACATTTTAAAATTGCCAAACACCCAATATTAGTCTCTTACTTCTATTTAGATAGATAGATTTAAAAGATATTTCATTCTAATTTCATTGTGCTTATTACGTGGGATCTCCAGAGGTCTCTCTCCCAAATACAAGTCCACAATTACTGAATTTTAACAATGTTTTAGCAAAACAAAATTCTGTTGGGTTGGGAAGTATATGTTCTGTTATATATATAATTTCCCAAACCAGATACACATAAACACATAACATATCTTGAGAACCAATTATGTCTTTAAAACCACACTGGATCAAAGTACACACTGCAAAGTAACACACATTTGTTACTCTTATGTGAGCAGCTATATCTTCTTTGAGATTTAATTCAAGATCCAGTGGAAGCACAGTGCTAGCTGGCAGGTTAAGCAATGATGGCTTATATTACTTTCCTGCTGAGATGTGTACTGCCCTGTCTGCTTAATGTTGGTGGAAAACTAGTGCTGAATTATTGGGAGGAAAGTCAAAAAATACAAGTGCCAAAAAGGAGAGCTTTTCTTAACAATTATTATAATTCAGGTAGCAGTTCATTTGCAGTAGTTTTCAATGTTGTTGACAATCTTATAAATACCCAGAACAAAGAACATTCTGAAGGAGAAATAAGTAATAAACCAGAGTTAAAAGTTAAATTAGCTGGCTTGTAGTCAAGATAGAGCTGTGAAAGTAAATATATATTTAATATAGGGGATGGTAACCATGAGCCCATGTGTGTCCATGGAATTCTTCAGTTGCTTTAACAACACAGCATCCTTTCATAGGATTTACAAAAGGAAAAAAGGCTATGAGATAAAGGCACAGGGAGATGGGAATAATCAGAAATCACTATGAGAACCCAGGGAACAACACAACTTACAATTAAAGTTCAGAGAAACCTTCAATCAATCAAGCATTTTTTACAGTCCTAAGGCAATGCAATAGTTATACTCATCTTAGGCACACATAGAAAGAAGTGTGTGCACACTGTATTGGAAGACATAAACAGGCCATGTTAGGATGGTACAAAACTAGTATAAAGGAGGGAAAGTCACTAACATACAAAAAGAAAGGCTCACTGAAGGATTAAGAAGATAACAATTATCATCCCTTCGGAAAAATGACACAGCAATAATGGCAATAGGTATCCAAAAGAGAATTGAGCATTGCAGGAAACATAACACAATACAAGCTACAAAAATTTTGGAAATGATTACAACCCCCCTTTTTAATGGATAGGAGGCTTGGAAAACCCACACATACATACATTGCACATGAAACATACTGCTCACATTATTTCTCATGCTTCAACTTAAAAATTACAATTAATTTCAACTACTACTGAAATTACCAATGAAGGTGTTAGATACTTGAATGTTACATTAGAGATGATGGTCCTGTTTCAACAGCTCCGTCTAAAATAAAACTGAATCTAGAGTGGATTTTAAAAGGTGTGGGGACCGCAAGAGGTGAATGAAACTGCTTACCCTGAAGGAAGAAGATGAGAAAATAAAGTACACAGAGATGAATCCTGGAGAAGATGACCTGAATAACAGCAATTCTTAGGGATAGGACCCAAGAAAGGTGGCCCTCCAAAAGGACATTATTAGTGCCAAGCCTGAGAAAAAGAAAGACTGTCACTAAGTTAATGCGGGATTGGGAAAGAAGAGCTGAAATGGAAGCAGAAGGCAGAAAGCAGAGGTAAGGCACACAAAAATTATTCTGATTTAAAGCAGACAAACAGACACATGGAGAAAGAATATTTCTCTTGTAAGCCTTGAAATGTTAGAGGGGGCTAATAATAATCACCATAGAAGTTATGTCATTTCACAGTCTGCTAACACAAAACATGATCAACACCTTCCAATAGATTTCTGCTTCTTTAAGCAAGATGCAGTTATGCAATAATTCTTAAGAGGTAAAATAAAAGACATATTTCAACACATTACTTTGTATTCCAGGAGTATAATTTTAGGTATACTCTGATTGATGTAATACTGATACTGTATATGTATTTAAGAAACACCACAATTTCACACAGGATTAGTAGCAGGAAGGACCCTGATGCGAAATGAAGAACACTGAAATGCTGGGCCACTTTAACAACCACCATGTCAGACTACACACAGAGAAGCCACTGAAATGCACAAACATGTGGACAATTTCAACAGAAAGGAGGCGACCAAGAAAATGAACAAAATCTGGCTACCAGTATTATTATTTTTTTTAAAAACCCTCTAAAATCAGAATCAGTAAATAAAGAGCTACACTCAAAAAAACAGGGGAATTCCTTACAGGAAACAATCAGGGCCAGATAACATCTCCCAACAAAAGATTCCGTCAGGCAGGAAGCAGCCAGGCGTTGAAGCTGGAATTGCATTCAATGCTTATCAAGGTGGCCAATTGCAACATTCACACTTGCCTCTAGCAGGCAAAAGCTCTTTCTCCCACCTTGGACATTCCACAGATATATAAACCCCACTTGCCTAGTTTCCAACAAACCTCACAACCTCTGAGGATGTCTGCCATAGATGTGGACGAAATGTCAGAAGGGAACGCTTCTGGGACATGGCCATACAGCCCAGAAAACTCACCCAATCTTGTTCTCTGTATCCCAAATTAATTTTCTGAAATGAATCTCAAACCATCATAATCTAAAGTTCTATGTGACCATTGGAGTTATTAAGGTTTCTAAAATCCAGTATTCACTGGAGGCGATCCATAAATGAGTGAACATTTTAAGACCCACCGTATCTTTTTTAAAAGATCTTGGCTTTATTGGTCATGCGTTGTTTCTGTACACGACATTATTTATTCCTAAATTTAAAAAGTGTGCAAATAATATTAAGAATCTGTAGTTTTGTGGGATCTTGTATAATTATTAACTAAACAGGATAGTGTTATATAATTATCTGCTATATGTGATAGCAGATGTATCCTGACACAATAATCCTCAGTAACAGCAAGAAACTGTAAATTATTTGATACATTTATGAAGGCATAAACCAGATGTAAATACATCCCAAAAAACATGCACCATTTGGGTTTTGGGAGCAGTAATGGTGTGAGAGATATCAAAATATCAGGTGGCAAATACAACTCTTTACCACATTCATTGTTAAAATACATTTTTAATATTAGCCCGCCTCTGTTATGAAATATGCTTGAAAGCTGCTGGGAATGTTATTATACACTTCTGTAGTCATGGTAATTTGTAATACTATGACAGACATACTTGAAAATTAAGGATGATTAAAAGCTCTAAGCAAAAAGAGAACTAGAAAATGCTTAACATTGGGAACAACAAATTGGTGTAAATACATTAAAGTTTCTTATTTGATCTTTATTTTATCAGGATTTTAAAAGAACACACAACATGTTTTATTGTCTGTGTTTTACTGTATTTCTTTACTACAAAGATAATTCCCATCTATTTCAGGTCAGCAGTTCAGACAGCACAAGGGTTTAACCTATTGCACTACCAGGGCTCCACGTGTTTAAGTTAAATGCATATACTAGCCATGATAAGTCCTTAGCTAGGTCTTTCTTCAGCACTGAGTAAGGGGAAAAAAACAAAAGCAGGACCCAACACATTTCTATCTGCATACCATCTGGTGCTAAACATTTAACTGTGAATTTTAGATATTGTTTATATTTAATTCTGTTTTAATATTTGTGTGTGTGTGTGTGTATGCGTGAATACTTTTATGGCAAGTCGATTTGAGTCTCTTTCAGGAAAGATAAAAGCATGGTATTAATTAATTAATTATCTTTTTTTGCATGATGCATCCATGTGGGTGCTGCTTATTAAGTAGATTGCATTGCATAAAATCATGCTTATGCCAATGTGTGATAAGCACAAAACACGATATGAATGTTACATGCTCTGAACAGAAGTTCTCTTCATCCTGCACCTCAGCTATTACAAGTTCATTTAAACTGAAAATGAAGCTGGTCCCATGACATGGTTTCCAAGAATAGACAATTAATCACACTGACACATATGCAAAATTGTTCATACCTCTTGGTATAAGGTGATGGGAGGAATAATTATTGTGGTCTCAGATTTAAGAACGTACCAAAACAGTTTTGTGTGTTTTCTAAACATTGGTAAACATATCCCATTAAAAGGAACTGAAGTATGAAAAATGTCACAATTAATAATTAAAAAGCTGTCCTGGGCTCTTTGTGAGTTAGGGAAGGACATAAAAAATCAAATGAAACTATGTGCCTGGAGCAACAAAACAGTAATCCAAGAGTCACTGTTGCTATTAAAAGCAGCTATTAAGCTTCAGTGTTAAACAGTGAGCCTTCTCTAAATTCATTCACCTGCTACAGTCACTCAGTATATTGCAAAGGTTTGAAACTCTACCACTTATCTTTCACAAAATGAGATCTAGAATGCATTTCATGACTGGAACAAAAAAAAGAGGAATGTGGGGAACACCTGCCATTACTTCAAGATACACACCCCATATACAAATTAATGCTAATCCACATATGGAAAATTAATATAAGATTGAAATCCAAGACAAGCTTGCTTGAAGGGCCACACCATCAAAGTCAGAAAGACTTAGCTCAGAAAAACAAACCAATGATTAAGATAGGATGAAATATATTGTCATTTCTTTTTTAGAAATCCAACATCAGAGACTGGTTGCCATCTAATCCAAAAATGTATGTTGTCTACTAATGAGCCATGTTGGTGTATTCTGCTATGGCTAGACAAGACAGGCAAGATGCCCTTCAAGAAAGCTTATCCAATACAGTGTTACCTCATTTACTGCAGGGTTACGTTCCAGGACCTCCCGCAATAAGTGAAAAACTGTGATGTAGGGATGTTCTATTTATTTTAATATTTATAAATTATTTTAGTAGTTATACACTAGTTTAAGTCTTTATAATCTTAAAATAAAGTGAAGGAAAGGAAGGAAGGAAAGGCCCTTCAAGGATTTCATGTAAGAGAGTCTGCTCCTCTTCCTCCTCCTCCAAAGCATGATCCACTTTCTATATGGCAGAAAGACAGCCTATAGCAGAAATGTTCTTCTAGATGTTGTTTAATTGCAACTGTCAGCATTTCTCATCACTAGTGATGCTGCTTAGGGCTGGGTACTTAATTATTACTGCATCTGAAAGACTGTACTTTGCTAGACTCTGACCCAAAGACCGTTCTCCAATGAAGCCATGCTAACGTTTCTCTACCACACAAATATGGTATCCCTCCATTAATTAACTAACAACATTCCCTCAAACTTGGCCATATCATTAGAATTGTGTGGTTTTTGATTTTAAGCTTTTCCAAGTTTTCACAATTTATGTGAAAGAAAATGAATCCATAATACTACCTTATTGGGATCTGCATGCGTTATTCGTCGATACATCATACAGTCCTAGACACTTGGGAAGTGTCCAACGTGTGATCCAATACAACAGCCAACAAAGTGTCAGCTGTGGACTCATCTTGTTGTGTTTCAAATAATAATATTAATATTATTATTAATAATAGTTTATTTATATTCCACCCTATCTCCCTGAAGGGACTCATGGCGGATTCCAAAAAATAAAAGGTAAACTTTCAATGCCTGAACACAACAACAATATACCCATAATAATAAAAATTGACAACCCAACATATAAAAACAAATTATGCCTTAACAACTAAAATTAAATTAAAAATGCAATATGTTATATCATGGACAAAACAGTACCATACAAATGTTTTTCTTTCTTTCAGTTGCAAGCAAGAATACATGAACTCAAACTTAATAGATTATTAGATGTAATTCCAAGAAAAGAGAATCACAAAACTATGGCCATGTCTATTTAAAGTTAGACATCAAGATTTTTACAGAATAGATGAAATACTTACACAGTAACAGCCTATAAGGAAGGCTGCATTTGCTTGTTTTTTCTGATCAATACCAGCATAATGAACAATCTTCTTTCTTAACATGGTAAAAGACTGTATGGATAAATGAACAATGTTACAAGTTGATTCCTTAGATTCTGAAAATTGTACTAAGTAATGAATCTAAATATGCAATCAATTTAGACTGGTTAGGCTTGTATTTGATCTTCAGAAGAAACCACAAGGGATAAAATTTATTTTCTTACCAGTAGTTATTTTGTTTCGAAAGTAAAGTATTTTAGCAAAGAATACTAAAGCTTGCAGAAAGTATTGTAAGGGTGTGTTTACTATAAAGAATTAGTATTTTCATTCAAACCATTGTTGGAACATTTTTTTACATATTAAAGAAAGATGTGCTGCTATGCCCTAAAGCTGTTCACATTCTGGCCGTTTGCCAGAACAGGACATTCCTGAGGAAGGGGTTTCTACTCCAGAGAGTATTTCCTAATTAGTTTTCTTTGTTCATGGTACTATGGGACATGAAGCTCCATGGTTATACACTTCTTGGCTTTTCTGCCTTTAACCATTAACCACCGAATGAACGCTCAGCTATTAGTACTTTAAAATAAAAGCAAGAAAGTTCAGCCACATTATTCGTTCCCACCCTTCCGGCACATAATTCCAATATATACTGGACTGTCTTCAGGAAAACCCATACCAATATTACTTTTTCAAATAAGAACAAATAAAAAACAATGAAAATACACAAATTAGAACCTTTGACTTAACAATATCAAGTTCTCCAACAATTTATAAAGCATCATGATCCAGAAGACTTTAAATATTAAATGTATGGAGACATTTTTACCTTCAACTTTTTATTTAGCTTGCAACAGTATCTGTAAATCATTGCCAGATTGAGTGGCCCAAAATCTGCATAGAAGCTTGGGAAAAGGGGTGGAAAAGAAAGAAGAAATGTGATTAAATTGTAAGGTTTCTGCTGAAATGGCTGTTTAGTGAACCACATCCCCCTCTTCCCCAACACTGTTCTCATTACAATAAGCAGGCATTATAGCTGGCATATTGTTTTGTCAAATTCCCTTCCGAATTTCTGTGGAAACATACTGTGATTATTTGGGGGAAACAATTATGCAAAGAGCTCTGAAGCAACTATGAGATCACAGTGTTAATTAATTTGAAATACATTTTTAGAACCTGAAATAAAATATCTTCAGGCACCACTTTAAGAAACTTGTTTGGAAGGCAACACAAAAATTATAAGCCTTGGAAACATTTCTCAGTTTCCATTCTAATACTTCCCAGTTGCAAATTAAATGCATACTGTGGGCGATGACTAATAATCCACTAAGGCACACACAAGAGAGATGCAAATAATAGACTAAGATGGAGGTAAATAACCTTTTCTGCCCTCATGAACATACTGGTCTTGGGCTAGATTACATAAACAACGTATCACCACTGGATGAGGCCACTGATGAAAATGGGCAGAGCAACTGCTCACATGAAGTATTAAATAGACAATTAACCCTAAATCCATGGAGGAAACTGCCTAATTCATCTTGATGTGACTCACTGGTCTGCCTTGCTTCCTCTCAATTAGTCTCTTCTGCACACAATTTTATAGTGTGCCAGCTCTATGTGAAATGCAGATAAAACATTCAGTTCTTGCAGGCACAACGGTAATGCATGAATATCTACAAAAAGATATGCATGGAGGGTGATGCCTATTGTACCTCTGCATAATCTGGACTCACCTTTCAATGAAGAAACATACTCAGGCCAATAACTTAAGGAGAAACAAAGTGCAGTGACACGGGATAATTGTTGGAAGCCCTTACATGATAAGAGATACTCATGTGTATAGCATTTTCCTAAATATAAGCATGATAGTGGAGTAGGGCTGGTCAGGCAAATAATGACAGGAACATAGCATAGCCTTGCTTATTTGTCACTGCATGTCACCTCTTCATGTGAATAATGCATGAACAAAACTAAGATATACTGTCGTACTGAAACAGTGGAGCCCGCAGAAAATGGCACATCATTATTGATTCAAAATAATTTCCCAGATTTCAGGTCTCCTTGGGGAAAAAAACCTCCAAAGATTATTTTAAACCAGCTTTTTTTTAAAGAGGAAAAGACATAGAAAGCTTTTACTTCTGTGCTCAGTTTCCCACTTGAATGCATGCACAATTTGTTTTGGACTGCAGCCTTAGGCCTACAATCCCCAGCTACTGGTTCTAATGTTGTCCAGCTGGTTTTCATCAACTGCCCTAAAGTAGTTGACTAAAACAATGTTGATCTTTAAAAAAATTCTTGGACCTTCCAAGACAAAATATAGGACAGTCCCGTTTTTGCTGTTTATGACAGCAACTATCTAAGAGTAGAATGAGACACAAGAAAATATTCCCCGGGAATTGTGCTCAGTTCCACCCACTGAGAATAGAAAATGCTGCGACAACTGTGATTCCCATTAATACAAGGATAGAGAACTGGCCTATTTTTTTTTGGAACTTTTCAATGTGGATAGGTAATCCTTCTATCATAATAAATGACACTGAACAACCACATAATAGCAGATACAAGACAAGCAAAGCACATATTTCTCTGTGCAATCTATGACTAAGCTTTAAAATGATTCCCTGTCACAAGATACAGTGATGACAGCCAATTTAACTTTAAAAAAAGATAACAGCCATGTTCATTGTGGACAGTGCTATCAATAACTAGTAATCACAATGACTACACTATGTTTTACAATAAGAGGAAGCACATGTTTCAGTATCAGTTACTTAGCAGTAGATGATGTCCTATAAGCTTCCCAGAAGCATCTGGACAATTAACTATGACAAAACACAATGCTAAACATGACAGAAATCTAGAAGAGTGTCTTTTTTATATCTGTTTTATCTTAAGAGCCTCTTCATTGCAATTTTCTATAAGCCCAAGACATATTTACATCAAAGACTCTCATGGTATCTTTACTCATGCTGTTGATATTATTATACTTACTTCTCATATACCAATTCATCATCTATGCAGAAATAGTGTGTACTTGAGCTACCATTCTTTGGTTTATGGAAGAGAATGGCAAAATAAAGACGATCTGAAAGTGAAAACAAACAAAAACACTGAACTAGTACTTAAAATAAACACAATTTTGCAAAATGTGTTGATCCTAAGCTTCTAAGTGAGTGAAATTTGCAAAAGGCAAAGACTTTTAAATACCCAGAGAATATATTTTTTTTCTTTGGGTGCTTTCTGAATTAAACAGAGCATCATAACAACTGCAGTGTTAAATCTGGACATGAAGAAAACACAAGGACCACTCTCATTCACCTGTGAAGTTCCTTGGACTAGGCCAGAAAACAGCAATCTCTGAACTAGCTGTCAGTATGTTTCTCATGTTTAAGTATTACTCAACTGCATTGAGAAACTGATAACATAAACAAATGGAATAAAGGAACATGAGGAATTGCCACAGGGCTTGTGAACACTACTCAAGTACTCAGTTGCCATCCTTTTGGTTGACTTTTAGTTAAGGATACATACAATCAACAGCATACATAAAAAATAAATAGCCTTAAATTCAGTAAAACTCTCCCACTTATTACTAAAATCCCCCAGTTATACCAGATCGTTATTAAGTTGACATTTATGAATAAACGAAGCTTAAATTTCTTAAACAGACTTTGATGAATATGAAACTGACTATGATATTGATCTAGAAAGAACTCTAATTCATTTGGTTCCTTTTAGCACAATTTGACACTCAGTTCTGGCATCACGCCACAATTATGAATGTTTAAAAGTAAAAAATTCTGGAAGGAACTGAAAGGTGCCTGTGGGCTGCACATTGCTGGTGTCTACTCTACAACATCTAAGGACAGAAGCCCAGCTTATGGGAGGCAGAAGAGACAAGCACAGCTCAGAAGTTTAACACCATTCCAGAAAGACCTTCAGAAAGATTGGATGGACCATCTGCTCAATGCTATCAGGGAGAGGCAAAGGAGAAGTTTGGGTAAGAATATGTGTAACCTGCATGTTGTGCTTTGTCCATCCTTGATGCAACTAAAAGGCATCTTCCTGCATGTATCTTGTGAAGGGAAATGATACTTAAAGCTCCAGTGCCAAGGTTGCATGTAAATTCCTGAAACATGTATGTTAAGCTAAGACAAGAAAAAGAAATAGCCTATGAAAAACAGGCCCAAATGTATGTAGACTTCCCTTTTGTTCTGGAATTCTGCATGCAGAAACCCTATAACATATCAATATTGATGGCTATATCTCTGGAAATTCTAGCCAGAATCAGGAAGAATCACAAAAGTATTGGCTTCAGTAAATGATCCAATGGGATGCCTCTAATTGGAAATAGCAACTGGATTTTGGATTATTTATGCGTTTGCTTGCAGATGCCCACATCCAACACTGGGGCACTAGAGCCAGAGGCACTGTGAAGTGGTGCAATGGGTTAAACCCTTGTTCTGGCAGGACCGCTGACTGAAAGATTGGCAGTTTGAATCCGGGGAGCTCTTGTCTGTCAACTCCAGCTTCCTATAGGGGGGGGGGGCATGAGAGAAGCCTCCCCCTGGGCATCCTCTGGGCAATGTCCTTACAGACAGCCAATTCTCTCACACTAGACATGACTTGCAGTTTCTTAAGTTGCTCCTGACACTCTAACCCCCCCCCCCCCAAATCTTAAGGTAAGACCAGGAGGATGTCTTTGGAATACAATTTGACACACTCTAATGCACATCTAATGAAGATTTAGAGTGGTTATCAGGGACATATATTTGATTTCTTAAATGGGAAAGAAAATCACTGTTGCTTTGCTAAATAGTTGGTAGGTAAGCCTAGTGGCTTTGAAGGTATTACTGGCCAACTAATTGTTAAACTGGAGAAAGAAGAGTTCTCTTTTGTAGATAATATTGAAAACAAGACAGTAGATGCCACTCTGTTGATTTGATTTTAAAGCAAAAAGGCCTGAAAAAGCATCTAACTCAAATTAGATACTAATGCTAAACATGTTAATGCATAAAGCGCTACAGTGAGAAGGGTTACTAATCTGTTGCTGTAAAACCAACCAGGTGTTCTGCATCATTTAAAAAACAAATACATTTTCTTTGGCATAAGCTTAAGAGGACTACATCTGGCAAAGTGGGCTCCAGTTCATTAAAGATTGCGCCAAATAAAACTTGTTAGCACTGAAGGCAGCAATTATTTTGTAGTTCTGAAACCACTTTGAGAATATTACTAAAACAAAGTAATAATAATTAAAAAAAATATTTGTACCTCGTCACCATCTCCCCAAAGGGGACTCGGGGTGGCTAACATGAGGCCAAGCCCAAAATTACAGAATAGCAAAATAAAATACAAAGAACCAAAAATACCATCAAAATAAATACATGAAATAACAAAATAAAATAAGACAGTTTCAAAATAACATGACAGAGAAATAGAACACAGTGGGCAGGCCAAATGTACTAGGATAAAATTGATAAACCCCTGGACGAGATAGGTCAGGGCTGTCCAACTGGCAGCCCGTGGGCCGTATACGGCCCCCAACCTCTTCCCCACGGCCCCCTACCCTCCTGCAAGATATCTGCTTTTTAAGATTTTAAAAAATATTTTTTTGAATATTTTTTATTTATTTTTGGCGGGGCTCCCTTCCTCCTCCTCCTACTTCCCTCCCTCCCCCCCTCTCTCCCTCCCTCCTTCTCTCTCTCTCTTTTCCCCCTTTCATTCCTTCCCTTTTCCACCACTTGAAAGAAAGAGGGAAGGAGAGAGTGCACCAAGCGAGAGGGGGCGTGGCCAGAGCAAAAAAGGGGCGGGGCCAAGTTTGGAGCGCGCGGGGGGGGATGCTCATCCATTCCCTTTCCAGCTTCTTCCTCTTCTGAGGATTCCTGCCAAGTTTGGTCCTGATCCATCATTATTTCAGTCCACAGTGCTCTCTGGATGGAGGAGAACTCAAGGTTCAGTACTTTCTGTTGCTCTCATGAGAGTTTAGGTTTGATTAAACATGGCTGAGGAATGCTTTGATTGTATTTTCCCCTTATGGCAGAAGGAGGCAGGACTGGATGGCCTTGGAGATCTCCTATTCTAGGAACCCATTGTAATTATTATTATTATTATTATCATCATCATTAGAGGCTGAATGGCCATCTGTGAGGAATGCTTTGATGGTGTTTTCCCCTTATAGCAGAAGGAGATTGGACTGGATGGCCCTTGGAGGTCTCCTATTCTAGGAACCCATTGTAATTATTATTATTATTATCATCATTAGAAGCTGAATGGCCATCTGTGAGGATTGCTTTGATTGTGTTTTCCCCTTATAGCAGAAGGAGATTGGACTGGATGGCCCTTGGAGGTCTCCTATTCTAGGAACCCATTGTAATTATTATTATTATTATTATCATCATCATCAGAGGCTGAATGGTCATCTGTGAGGAATGCTTTGATTGTATTTTCCCCTTATGGCAGAAGGAGATTGGACTGGATGGCCCTGGATGGCCCTTGGAGGTCTCCTACTCCAGGAACCTGTTGTTGTTGTTATTATTATTATTATTAGCAGAGGCAGAATGAATATTATGCCTTATCATTCAGGGTTATAGGCCTGTGTGGAAGGGCCTTGGCTTCTTATTTGACTTCCTTTCCACACATCTGAATAAAATCCCATGTTATTTGCTTTAAACCAGATTATATGAGTGTGGACTCCGATAATCCAGTTCAAAGCAGGTATTCTGGGTTATATGGCTGTGTGGAAGGGTCCTGAGTCCACACTGCAATATAATCCAGTTCAAAGCAGGTTTTGTGGGGTTTCCTGCCTGGATATTCTGTGTTATATGGCTGTGTGATGGGGCCTGAGTCCACACTGCAATATAATCCAGTTCAAAGCAGGTTTTGTGGGGTTTCCTGCCTGGATATTCTGAGTTATATGGCTGTGTGAAGGGCCCTGAGTCCACACTGCAATATAATCCAGTTCAAAGCAGGGACTGGGACTTGAGACTGGGATTTTGGTGTTCATCTCTATCTCCAAGTCAAAGCCCTGGTGTCCTCCACAGACACCTCAAAGGCGGGGAGGGGGCGGAGCTTGGGGTGGGGCAGGGGTGGAGCCGGGGAGGGGGCGGAGCCGGGGGCGGAGGCAGACCCTTCAGCCCCCCAGGTCATCAGTAACCGGAATTCCGGCCACAGGTCCGGTAGAAGTTGGACAGCCCTGAGATAGGTAGTGGGAGAATGTGTTTCTGAGGGAGGAGCTCAAAAGGAACAAACAATGGGGTTAGACCTTCATTAAGGGTGGGGGGGAAAGTGCATCCTGAGGACGGAACTGTAGTTGGGATAGACAAAATATGGAATATATATTCACTTGCCAAAGGACCCTCCATGCCCATGCACTTCAAAACAATTTTCAAAGTAGCAAGAATGTAACCAGAGAGGGGAACACATGTTTTGTTCCCAATTCATGGACTCACCTGGACCACAGGTTAACAATCTGTGCTTTAAGTCCTACAACAAAATTGCTCACTTTTTTACAGGATCCTTTGCTATTTGTAAAACAACTAACACAGCACTGATGAAATGTTTTGTGTTTTTTCTTTGGCAAAGAAATGGTAGTTATTTCCAAAGGGACTGACTTTCAAGTAAACATGCTTAGGCCATAATGGGATTCAGAATCATCACTTACTCAACCAGTCCACAGTAGTCAGCTTTAAAGACAGCAGAACACTATGGACTGATTGGGTTGCTGTGAGTTTTCCGAGCTGTATGGCCATATTCCAGAAGGATTCTCTCCTGACATTTCACCTACATTTATGGCAGGCATCCTCAGAGGTTGTGAGGTTTGTGTTGAGTTCACATCCTGTGAGGAAACCTGTTGCTCACAGACCTCACAACCTCTAAGGATGCCTGCCATAGATGTGGGTGAAACACCAGGAGATAATGCTTTTAGAACATGGACATACAACCCAGAAAACTCACAGCAACGCAGTGATTCCAGCCATGAAAGCATTTGACAACACTTCTTATATGTTCTTTTAAACAGATGCTATGCTTTTTAATTCATTTATGTGTTTTTAACGAATATATGGCAAGTGAACTCAGAGCCTTTCCACACAGCCATAGAACCCAGATTATCAAGGCAGAAAATCCCACAATATCTGCTTATATGACTCCACACTGCCATATATTCCAGTTCAAAGCTGATGATGTGGGATTTTATTAAGCTGAGTGGAAGGGCCCCCAGATAATCCAGCTCAAAGCAGATATTGTGGGATTTTCTGCCTTGATATTCTGGGTTCCATGACTGTGTGGAAGGGTCCTGTCTCTTCCACAGGGTGGGCCAAAAGTTACATCATGAGTTCAATATTTAATAACTCCTTTAAATTTTATTTTTAATGCATCATATAGGAAATAAAAGTGCATGACATGTAAAATCTATTCAAATAGTTATTAAAACATCAGATGCCTTTGTGACTTTTGGCTCAATCTGTGTCAGTTGATTTATTACTATGAGTAATAATGTACACTTCTAAACGAGAGCCCACAAAATAAATCAAATTCCCACTTTCAGAAGTTCAAGTTACATCCTCAGATTCATCCAGTTTTGGTTTGGTGTGGTCAGGCAGTTTTCCCATTTTAAAACAAGAGAGCAACAGGTTTCCTCACAGAATGTGAACTCAACACATTTAAGACCAGGCATGGGCCAACTTGGGCCCTCCAGGTGTTTTGGACTTCCAATTCCCACCATTCATAACAACCTCAGGCCCTTTCCTTTCCCCCCTCAACTGCTTGTGATGTTTGAAAATAACTTTTAAAACCTAAGTCGTGAAACCAAGAAGACAAAGGGAAAAACTAGAGGACCCGTTTTAGAAGAAGTTCTTAGCATAGGCTGAGGTTGGATCTACACTGAATTCTAAATAATGGGAACTATAGCTATTAAGGTAGAATTATAGAGCTTATAACTGTGCCAAACAGACCTTACAGAAAATGGTGTTAAAGAAAAACACAGCAGATATATAAAATGAGACACGGTAAGAAGAAAGGGATATAGTTTTTCTCCCTATCACATTAAAAGCCAGGGTTACCCTATGTAGCTAAATGGTGAAAGATTCAGATCGAGTATGTTTTTCATGCACTATATATTTCGAATGTGGGATGATGAGACTACCAGTGGTTGGCTACTTATAGTAGAATCATAGAGTTGGAAGAGACCTCATGGGACATCCAGTCCCAACCCCCTGCCAAGAAGCAGGAAAATTGCATTCAAAGCACCCTTGACAGATGGCCATCCAGCCTCTGCTTAAAAGCCTCCGAAGAAGGAGCCTCCACCACACTTCAGGGTAGAGAGTTCCACTGCTGAACAACTCTCACAGTTAGGAAATTATTCCAAATATTCAGGAGGAATCTCCTTTCCTGTAGTTTGAATTCACGTCCTAGTCTCCAGGGAAACAGAAAATAAGCTTGCTCCCTCCTTCCTATGACTTCCTCTCACATATTTATACATGGCTATCATGTAATATAGATATACATATAGGAAGAGGGGTCGACCAAAAGCAATATGGATGGATGGTATCCTCTAAGTGACTGGCTTGACCCTGAAGGACCTGGAGGAGGTGACAGCCGACAGGGAGGTCTGGCGTGGGCTGGTCCATGAGGTCATGAAGAGTTGGAAGCAACTGAACTAATAAACAAATAGATATACCCATATCTCCCAATATCATTTATTTATTTTATTTATTTCTGGTATTTCTATCCTGTCACTTTTCTACCCCGAAGGGGGACTCGGGACGGCTTACATATAGTAGTGGTACAATGCCGCTACAAACAATTACAATGGTAAAATAACAATTAAATACAACAGCAATCATTAAAACAATAAATACAGCATTACTTAAAACCATAAACATCACAATATCATCAGCCATAACGTCATTCCAGTCCATATCCAACTACAATGCTCCTTCTGTCTATTGTCCAAAAGCCTGGTCAAAAACCACCAATTTTAATTTCTTCCTGAAGGCAAGAAGGGATGGGGTTGATCTAATCTCAATTGGGAGTGTGTTCCAAAGGAGGGGGCCATGGCCGAGAAGGCCCTGTCCCTTGTTCCCATCAGACGCATGTGCGATGTTGACGGAAGCGAGAGCAGGGCCTCCCTGGATGATCTTAGGTTACGAGGTGGGACGTAGAGGCAGATGCGTTCAGACAAGTAAGCTGGGCCAGAACCGTATAGAGCAGTGGTTCCCAAAGTGGGCGGTACCACCCCCTGATGGGCAGTGGGGCGATCTAAGGTGGGGGGTGCTGGAAGGCTCAGGAAAATTTGGGGGGCGCTGAACCCCTGTAAGGGGGAGGTAGGGGCGGTGGCGTGAGTCAGGTGACAGGCTACCATCCATCTCTCTCTCTCCCCCCTCTTCCTGCTCCCTCCTCCTCCTCTCGCCAAGCAAGGGATAATAATAATACCTTTGGGTTCCCTTCCAACTGGTTGAGTCTTACAATAACAATAATAATGCCCTTCAACATATTTAGTGGAACGTGTATTCAGTGCTGTAACCAACTTATTAACAAAAAAAACGATTGCAAAATAGTCAATCTCGATGATTTGAGATTACTGCTGATGAAAATAGAGCCGAGGATTACTAGATTGGTAGCAGCATACCAGGTTCATCCTTCTCATTAAGATGATTTTGAATGTTTTAACTTTTTGTGTATTACCTTTCTATTCTAAGTTCAATAAATAGTTTCATAATTTCAAATTTCAATGTTTCTAATTTATAACTTTATTATATTTTACGAAAAAGGTAGAAATATTAATACATGTATCTTTCTGTTTAATTGCTATTTAAAAAATTTAAAAATTAATTTCATGGGGGGCAGTGAGTAAATTTTTTTCTGGAAAGGGGGCGGTAGGCCAAAAAAGTTTGGGAACCACTGGTATAGAGCTTTATACAGTAGGTGAAAAGCAGAACTTTGAATTGGGGTCAGAGATGGACCGGCACCCAGTGGAGCTGACATAATATGGGGGTGGTATGTTCCTTGTATGTCGCTCCAGTCAGTAATCTGGCTGCCGCCTGTTGGACTATTTGGAGTTTCCGAACTGTCTTCAAGGGCAGCCCCATGTAGAGCGCGTTGCAGTAATCTATTCGGGATGTAACCAGAGTGTGGACGACCGTAGCCAGATCAGGCTTCCCAAGATACAAAAGAGACAGGATATATATATCATGCATGGGCAAACTTCAGCCCTCTGGGTGTTTTTGGACTTCAACTCCCACCATTCCTAAACAGCTTCAGACCCCTTCCTCCACTTAAGCGGCTGAAGGGGAAAAGGAAGGGGCCTGTGGCTGTTAGGAATGGTGGGAGTGGAAGTCCAAAACACATAGAGCAGGCCTGGGCAAACTTCGGCTCTCCAGGTGTTTTGGACTCCAACTCCCACAATTCCTAACAGCCTGCCGGCTGTTAGGAATGGTGGGAGTGAGGGGCCCCCAGGCCTGACCTGGAGTGAGGGCCCAAGTTGGCCCAGGCCTGTTTTAGACCCTCAGAAACCCGTCCACACAAACGATGCCAATTTCTGCCTATTTCAAGGGGGGAAGGGAGCAGACAGACAGACTTGTGTCTAAAGGAAAACAAGAAGAAAGGGAATGGCCGTCCCCTTGTGTTATGCAAGCCCCTTTGCTGCCAGGCAGGCCTCCTCCTTCCCCCCGCTTCTTGCTTTCTCGCTGGAGGCGGTGTGGGAACGCAACCCAACCGGGCAGCGAGGCAGAAAGAAAACAAAACCAAACTTTTGGGCGGAGAGGACCCTTCGCTCTGCTTCCCACTCCCACTCCTGCTCAACTCCGTCTGCTTGTGTCCTCCTCCTCACCTTGGAGCACCTCCGCGCAGGGGCGCCGCTCCTTGCCGCCGCTCATTGTTTACCAACATGGACCGGGCTGGGTGGGCAGAGGGGCTGGAAATGGTCGTAGCGAGGAAGAAGGGCTGCCTGGGGGGGCGCCAAAGGGAGGCTCCCCAGTGTTTCTCCTCAGTTCGTTTGGCCTCCCCTTCTCTTTCCAAAGTCACCAAAGGGGCTGAGTCCCTCAGACGGCCCTCCAAGGAAGCTTCTTGTATGCCTTCCGAAGCTGAAGAGCCCAAACTGGCCACCTCGGAGATAGGCGGCGGCGGCTGAGGGGCTGCTGCTGCTCCTCCTCCTGAGGCAGGAATGGACTTCGTGGAGTCAACGTCGCAGCTCCCTCCGTCCACGAAGACGTCCTCCAGGTCGCCATTGGCTGGCCCAGAGGCAGCGGCAGCAGCAGCAGGGCCACTCCTCGCCTCCCTGGCGGAGCCTCACCCCCTCTCAGGCTGGACGGCCGCCTTCCAAAAACAGCTCCCTCCTGCTCTCTGGGCCCTTCCGCACAGCCATATAACCCAGAATATCAGAGCAGAAAATCCCACAGTATCCGCTTTGAACTGAGTTATTTGAGTCCACACTACCATATGGGTAAAAAGGTTTCCCCCCCCTGACATTAAGTCCAGTCCTGTCTGACTCTCGGGTAGTGCTCATCTCCTTTTCTAAGCC
The DNA here is from genome assembly GCA_030556195.1 of Anolis apletophallus. Classification (NCBI taxonomy): domain Eukaryota; kingdom Metazoa; phylum Chordata; class Lepidosauria; order Squamata; family Anolidae; genus Anolis; species Anolis apletophallus. Next base: position 84,407,387 of record JARBWK010000006.1, on the reverse strand, counting down.
AAAGAGCCGGCGTTGTCCCTAGACACCTCCAAGGACGTGTGGCCAGCATGACTGCATGGAGTGCCGTTAAATCTTGGTTCTGAGACCAGGCCTGGATATTGACCGGAATTGCATTCGGCAAGTGTTTTTTTTAAAAAAAAAAACGAATTCTATGCCATTCCCTTTCTTCTTGTTTTCCTTTAGACCAGGGGTGGGCAACTATTTTTTCCAAGGGGCCACACGAGAGCCAAAAAATATTATGGAGGGCCGCACCTAGAGGCGGAACTACATGCTAATCTACATAATTTATTTATTTATTCACTTACTATATTTACTATATATTACACATCATTAATATTAACATATTAATATATCAAGAAATATTCATATATTATTAGTATTAATATCATAATTATTATATTATAGTATATATATATAAGCATAATATATTGAAATTATAATATATCATATAACATTATATTATATTATTTATTATATTATTTTATTATTGTTATAAAATTATTATACAATAATAATAAAAACCACTAAAATAAAATAATGCTTTCTTATAGTCCCCTTCTCTGGAGATTTTTATGCAGAGGCCAGGCAGGGGAGGCAAGCCAGGGGCCCTTAGGCGGGCCAGATAGAATGAGCCAAAGGGCCGCATCCGGCCCCCGGGCCGCAGTTTGCCCACCCCTGCTTTAGACACAAGTCTGTCTGTCTGCTCCCTTACCCCCTTTAAATAGGCAGAAATTGGCATAGTTTGTGTGGACGGCTTCTGAGGGTCTAAAACAGGCCTGGGCCAACTTGGGAGCCTCCCTCCAGGTGTTTTGGACTTCAACTCCCACCATTCCTAACAGCCTCAGGTCCCTTCCTTTCCCCCCTCAGCCGCTTAAGTGGAGGAAGGGGCCTGAAGCTGTTCAGGAATGGTGGGAAATGGCATTTATAACCTTTTGGAAAACACCTTTTAGAGATCATAACTTTCTTAGAAAGGCATGACCTTTCAGAGAAGAGCCAAAAACCCTTTGTGGTATACAACCAGATACAGTAATGCTAGGCAATTGATTCAGTTGTTAGACTGAATAACCTGTTATCTCCAGGAGACCCCAGTAGCACATGGGTGAAACTCTTGTGCCAGCAGCAGGGCCGTAGCCAGGATTTTGATTCGGGGGGGGGGGGGGCTGAGACTGGGTGGAAGAGGGTCTACCCTAGCAAACCTTTTGTATTGTTATCCCAATAACCCAATTAATGTGGGATATAATGAGCATGGTGATCAGATCATGATATGAATAAACATAACAGTTTAAATAATGTACCAGTAAGGCCTTCTCGAGGACCACCCTGAGAATTTGGGGGAAGCCCCTTAGCCCCCCGGCTACATGCCTGGCCAGCAAGACTGTTCACTGATAGGTCAGTGGCTCAAATCTGGGGAGTGGGGTGAACTCCCATCTGTCAGCTCCAGCTTCTCATGCTGGGACATGAGTGAAGCCTTAAACAAAGATGGTAAAACATCCAGGCGTCCCCTGGGCAACGTCCTTGCAGACGGCCAATTCTCTCACACCAGAAATGACTTGCAGTTTCTCAAGAGTTGATAAGTCTATGGGAGTATGCCACAAAGCAGGCAGTGTAGACGTACAGGGCCTTCCTCCTTCAGGGCCCCATCACTTAACTAGCACAGGGCCTCATCTGCCCTAAACACGGCACTGAGTTGAGAGCACACATTAAGGATTTTGATATGGCCCCTGAACAAGAAGGCTGTTCCTCCACTGAGAAAGAAAAGTGCCAGTGATTTCTCAGGAGGCCACCATTTTGCTGCCACCATTTTGCCGCCCTGACATTCAAAGAGACCAGAAGCAGCAGCATGAATGGGAGAATAGAGTCCATGCTTCTTTTAAGTTCTCCCAGGATGGACTAACCTCTCACCTTTCATCATTCTACTTGGAGATGGGGAAGGTACACAATGACCCATGAAAAAGTCTAACCAGATTGTGGGGGTTGTTTGGTTGTGTGTGTGTGTTTTTTTTTAAAAAAAATACTTAAGACTTATACATGACTATACACAGTATATCTCCTCACAGCATCTTGCATGGCACCACAAAACATTTTTGTTCTGCCTCCTGCTGTGCTAAGAACCCATGCTAGGCTTCAAAATTGAGTCACCTTTATGGCACCGTGGGAATAGCTGTCACAGTTGTTCACAAGAACCCACACCTTTCATTGTTAAAATATTTTCTTCATAAATTCTTTATTTGTGGCCCCAAGTCAATATGGTTCATAAACAATATCAAAAGATTTTTTTTGTTCAAAGTATTCCTCCCATCTGAATGAATAGTAGTTGTTGTTGTTTTTGCTCCAAGTATTAATCCGAGTTGCCTGTTGACCTATGGAAATCCCTTGAATTTCATAGGGTTTTTTAAAGGCAAGGAATACTAATAGTTTTGCCAGTTGCTTCCCTCTGAAATATAATCTACAGCAGGGGTGCTCAGAAAGTCGATCGCGATCGACTGGTCGATCTTGGGACCCAGGGAGGTCGATCCCAGCTGGATGGGACGCTTCTGAGGGGGTGGAGCCATGCTGCGCCAAGCCCTGTCCCCTCCAGCAGCTTCAGCATTTCCACAGCTTCTCCTGGGTAGAAGAGGGTAATGCCAAGCCAGTGGTGACTATCTATGCCACCACTGGCTTGGCATTACCCTCTTCTACCCAGGAGAAGCAGTGGAAATGCTAAAGCCAGAGGGGAGGGGGCGGAGCCAAGCCCCACCAAGCCCCACCCCCTCCGCTGGCTTCAGCATTTCCACAGCTTCTCCTGGGTAGAAGAGGGTAATGCCAAGCCAGTGGTGACTATCTATGCCACCACTGGCTTGGCATAACCTTTCTGTACCCTGGAGAAGCAGTGGAAATACTAAAGCCAGAGGAAAAGGGCGGAGCCAAGCCCCACCAAGCCCCACCCCTCTGCTGGCTTCAGCATTTCAGAGCTTCTCCAGGGTAGAAGGGGGTAATGCCAAGCCAGTGGTGGCTATCTATACCACCACTGGCTTGGCATTACCCTCTTCTACCCAGGAGAAGCAGTGGAAATGCTGAAGCCAGAGGGAGGAGGGGGTGGAGCCCTGTTATCTCTTGGTAGATCTTTCTGACTTGGTTTTAGTTTAAGTAGCTCGCATGCTGAAAAAGTGTGGGCACCCCTGATCTACAGTATCCGATATTCATAGGCAGTCTTCAATCTCAATATTGGTTTGGTTTTTTTTTTTTTTTTTTAGTGTCAGGAACAACTTGAGAAACTGCAAGTCACTTCTGGTGTGAAAGTATTGGCCATCTGCAAGAACTTTACCCAGAGGATGCCCGGATGTTTTGATGTTTTATCATCCTTGTGGGAGGCTTCTCTCATGTTGCGGGATGAGGAGCTGGAGTTGACAGAGGGAGCTTATCCGCGCTTTCCCAGTCATCATTCCTGACGCCACAAGGATTTAACTGACTGCATCACCGGGGGCTCCATCTGAGTATTAATTAGAGCTGATCCTGCTTAGCTTCCAAGATCAGACTGGATCTCAATCAAATGTAGAAGTCCAGATACAATCAGTATTAAACAGCCTGGCCAATGGTGAGGGCCATGCTAGTAGAAGTAGCCATTTATCTTGAGGGTCAAAGGTTCCCCAATTATACAAACATCAGGTGTTGCCACAATCTCTTTTGTGCCTTTGCAAATCCCACAGTATTGATACCTAATGTTTCAATTTGAATGAGAGGGAAATGCGAAGGGAGATTTGCTAAAGGCACCCAGGTCTTACTTGAGATTATAACAGTTTTTCAACAGTCCGTTATCTGCTTTCACAAGCAGACTGTTGTCCCATGAAACAGACTTCCTTCTGTGGGTCTTACCAACATGACAACAAGAAGTATGGAAAGAGATAAAAGGGGACCTTATAATACAGGCAAGCTGATCAGAAGGGAACTTCATACAGGAATACCTCAAAAACTGGAAAATACAATGTATGAACGGCCTCTTTATCAACAAAATTGTGACAGGTTTCTATTATATTTATTTTGCCCTCTTGTTATCACCTCAGGCTAAAGATTGCCTGCAAGCACTGGTGAGAATGGCATAACTACTATACAAAAAAATGCATGTGGCAAAAGGTGACCTCAACATGTGACAAAGCATTTAAAATACCCTTTCACCACATTGAACAGGGAGCCCTCAGTGGCGTAATGGGTGAAACTATTGTGTCAGCAGGACCGCTGATGGATAGGTCAGATGTTTGAATCTGGGGAGAGTGGGTTGAGCTCCCTCTGTCAGCTCCAGCATCCCATGCAGGGACATGAGAGAAGCCTCCCACTAGGATGGTAAAACATCAAAAAAATCTGGGTGTCCCCTGGATAACGTCCTTGCAGATGGCCAATTCTCTTACATCAGAAGAGACTTGCAGATTCTCAACTTACTCCTGACAACACCCCCCCCCCAAGTCCACCACATTGAACATAGTGGCATCCTAAAGACTAAAAAATGTATGCAGTGATACAGTGCCTGGAAGACAACACAGGCATCTTCACATTATTTAGTTGATTCACTATGTAGCATTATTTTTTTCCTTCTTCAAAGGATACTGTAGCTTTCAGGAACTTCTCATGTGGAAAATAGTGTAACTAAAGGAAACATTATGAGTTAAGAACTTCCTGAGTTTACTTCAATTTGGGATGTCAGGAAACTACGAAGAGTTCCTAGTCTTTCCCGCCTCATTCAGCATGTTATCAAGACCCTATCAATATAAAGAAAATGCTGTGCATTTATTAGTTTGTGCAAGCTCTTTCCTGCTAAACAATTGTTAAATGTGTAGTGATTTGAAGCAGGGAGTTACACATTTAAGAAACTAATTTTAGGGTGTGGTAGTGGTTTTTTGGAGTAACAGATGCTCATGGCTAAGGATTTTTGTAATTATTTTTACCACAAATATTTCTATTTTTAAAAAAGCATTTATTTCATTTTAATTTAATTTTTTTATGTCACAGATATCGCTGCAATGGACACAAATTAGCTACAAAGGCTAAATCAGAATCTGACACCATTGTAAGGGAGAAATTCTAGGCTTTTCAGTTTTGCCAAATTTGCATATTTATTTGCATAGGCTAAATGTAATCTTTCTGTTCTCCAAATGACAATGATATGATGGTGTGGCTTAGAAAGGAGTTGTTATAAGGAACATTCTGTGTGCCAGGAATACGTATATTTTGCAAAAGCAGTCAATCAGAGAAGTAGGAAACCAGAGGCTATAAATGTCTTAGATTTGTCCCTTTCTTACATATTTCTCCCACTTATAAGGGACTGGGTCAAAATGGTGAAAAAAAGGAAGAGAGTGATATGCTGACTTGAGTTATAATGTCAAAAAGATAACAATTCTGCATTTACCTTCAACTAGGATGAGTTCACAGGCATAGGCACTATTATAGCCCAGAACAACCTTGGTCTTCCATGAGTTTCCAAATGCAGAGTGACTCAGCACTGAGGTCCAGAGCTAGAAAAGTTACTTCTTTGGACCACATCTTCCAGAATTTTCATGGCCACTAGGTATGCTGGGTGATTATTTTTCCCCAATCTCTGGACCTAGCACAGTGCAATACATACTCTGAGTCCTGCAACTGGCTGACACAATGCCTTCTGTTTGTAGTGGTAACCTAGGGAAATATTGGAGCTTGGATCTATGACCCATAAAATGGCCACCTTTCCCTACCCAGGTCTGCAATTACAAAGTTCACCCAGGTCTCAGATGAAAAGAACAATACTTTCACTGGGATGGTGTAGCCTCCCTTCCTTTCACTAGCTGAATTTAGGATTCTGATTGCTTACTCTGTCAACTCTTGTACAATAATAAATACTAAGTCAATAAAAAAGGGTAAAGTGTTCTTCCATTCCACATCCATCCACAGCTGTTCCTGAAAGTTCTTTAACTTCAGTAAATATTAAGAGAAGAGATCCTGCTATTGTCTCTGCAAGTCTTCAGCACTTTCATAAATCAGCTGTCAATATTTACAGAGCAAGAGCTGCTGTTAGAGAGTGACTAATGTGTGTCATGAGCAAGCTTTGCAGTAATCAGAACAGACACACACATCTCTTGCATTATGGATCACTTTATATTAAGGAATAAAAGAGGATATATATATATATATATATATATATATATATATATATAGACTAGATTAAATCAGGCTCAGGCCTATGAACACTTATCTATGAGTATATCCCAATGAACATATAGGATCCATTTTTTATTTTACCATGTACAGGACTGGACTCTGTTGTGTCAGCTCCACTGGCTGCCGATCCATCTTCAAGCCCAATTAAAAGTACTGATTTTACCTATAAAGCTCTAAACAGTTCTGGCCCAGCTTACTTGTCTGAACGCATCCACCCCTACGTCCCATCTTGAAATCTAAGATCATCTGGAGAGGCCCTGCTCTCACTTCCGCCAACAGCTCAAATGCACCTGGCGGGAACGAGGGACAGGGCTTTCTCGGCGGTGGCTCCCCGACTATGGAATGCTCTTCCAACTGAATTAAGATTGGTCCCCTCCTTCCTGGATTTCCATAAGAAATTAAAAGCATGGTTCTGGGACCAGGCTTTTGGGCAATAGTTATAGCAGCACTTTAAGGGATAAACTGCAATGGTGGTATGACTGTCGAGACTGGTTTTTATTGTTCAATTTTTGTATGGTTTTAAACTATGTATTGTTTTTATGATGGGATGTTTTAACATGTGATTTTATTATTGTAATTTTGTAAATAGCCTCTAATTGGGCTTAATTGTAATGCCGTCCTGAGTCCCCCTTCAGGGGTTGAGAAGTGACGGGATATAAATGCGATAAATAAATAAATAAATAAATAAAATATAACAGCAAAAGTCTTAAGATGACAAAAGGCTCTTTAGCTCAACTTCTTAGGTGAAGTAGCCACTGACTTCTGCAGCTGACAAGCAAGTGTAGCGATACAATCTTTTTGACATCATTGCTTGCCTTGTATGTAAGCTCTCAAGAAGTCCCATGATAGGTTAAAAAGCCCCATCAGATGCAACAGAGCAAAATATTTTCCTTACTCACATTTCCAGAAAACCCTACAGCTCACTTCATTAAAAAAAATTCAATGGAAAACTCTCCATCATTTTCAGGAAACTGATTGTATTTGCTCTCTGGTGGCTTCCTAAAAAGTAGGACAGACAACTTCAGCTCTTTGTGTCTTATTGGACTCCTAGACATCAATCCTAGACAGAAAGCCAACAGCAAAGAATGATGGATTTTGCAGTCTAATAGTACTTGCATAAAAATTTCTAAATTCTATTGTAAGAGGAAGTTCCCAAATCATGACCTCCAAGAGGCAAGCTAATCACTGTCAAAAAGAAGCAGGCTGTTCCACATAAACAATATGCAATAGGAAAAGCAGCATAAAGGCTGAGCAATGCAAGTCAATGCAAAATATAGGTATTACAGGCAATAATAGAAACTGCTCTAGTAAATTCACAAACTATTTTATAATATCCAAGATATACATGAATTATACAATTGTCAACATTGGAGTATCACATTCATCATTTTAACACAAAAGCGGTGAAAGGGCCCACATGGAAGTAAGCCAAGACGCCCAGGCTCCGGTGAGAAAGTAATGGAAAAGGCTCAGGCACAGTCCCGGACGCCTTCCCCCAAAGTAAATATGTTCAAATAATAGATGCAAGAGTGGTCTCACGGATGGTGCAAGTTCAGAGGGAGGGTGTCGTGGGGCCCCACGACACCCTCCCTCTGAACTTGCACCATCCGTGAGACCACTCTTGCATCTATTATTTGAACATATTTACTTTGGGGGAAGGCGTCCGGGACTGTGCCTGAGCCTTTTCCATTATAAGCTAATCACTGTGCCATGAATAGTCTGTGGCCCCATCTCAAATCAGATGGATATATTTTGATCAGTAAATGATGCTCCTTAGGACAAAATGCCAGTCTGAATATTGGAAACTGGTCCAGTGAGGTCTAGGGCACAGGCAATCTTATCTTATATCTGGGACTAGATATTTCTAGATATAGATAAATGATACATCCACTGCCAGTCATCTTAATCTACACCACTGACCCTCAGCTCATGTAATTCTTGTTTTCTTGCACTAGAATAGGGACTATCACTGCAGCCTGATCGTGGCCCAATGAAAACCCCATTATAAATACAGAGAGCTCAGAGAACCTCCCTCCTGCCACTAGCAGCTTTCTGCATATCATCTGAATCTCCACGTTGTCCTGTGAGTCGCTTTGAACCCAACTAAAAGTATTTTACATAAGCCAAGTCGAGCAAGACCCATGATCTGAAAAGCTCTTTATAATAACTCCACAGGCAAGGAGCCAACACAAAAGCCAACTCTGTAGCAGTCAAAGGACACTTCAGTTTTAAATGCCCTTGAGATAGTATTCAAGGGGGCGGGCTCCAATCTTTCCCCCAGAGTTACTGGTATAGAGCAGCAATTGTCAAATCCACCCATCCATATCATGAGAATAATACTGGCCTCACGTATATGGCTGCGGGAGAGAACATATTTTGGACACTCGAAATATACTGCATAAAGGCTACTTGTTACTATCATTTTCCATCTTGTATCTACATTTGTTGTGCAATGTAACAGCTGTCTATGCTGCAGGGACATCTGTTGCTATTGTCTGTGGCAGCGCTAGCAATATAATATGTTCTAATGAGACAATATCTGATTCCTGAACTTATTTATTTATGTATACAAAGACTTAGATCCCACATTCTCGTAACAGCAGTTAAAATTCATATAAAAGACAATTATAGAACAGTGTTAAAATAATAGCACACTTTTAAAAAAATCAAACAAAACGTTGTCTAAAACTTCAAAAGCAAATTGCTGGCAGAGCAAGAACATCTTTGTCATATGGCAAAATGCAATCAGGGAGGATGCCAACCTAGCTTCTGAGTGCAACAGGTGGAAATGTTTTGCTGCAAGTTTTTAACTTATGCACATATATTTTTAGCATATCATATCCAAGAACTCTAAACATGTAACAGATGAAGCAACCCTAAGCTCTCTGATACATATTTTCAGACTCGCAGCTTCCTAAAAATTTAAAAGGGTGAGGGAAACAAATGAGAAAGGTTGCACACCCTCTCCATTGTGCACACGATGATAAGTAAGCTACTGTATATATACTTATGTATAAGCTGACCTCATGTATAAGTCAAGGTTATATTGGGCAATTATATTTGGGGAGCCAAACTGGGTAAAAATTAAAAAGCACCAACCCCTATGTTAAAAAAAACCCCTCTTTTATGCACAGATTCTATACTCTTTGAAGGCAACCATAAGGCTGATGTGGCCTCCATGAAAATGAGTTTGACACCCCTGAATTGCCCTACAATTATTGACACTAGTTTTGAATTGAGACAAGATGAATTCTTTTCACCTAAGTTTTAATTCAAACAGTTTTCCTGAAGCAGTCTTATCATGCTATGTAGTTTAGCAAATCAACTAGAAATACTGCTCTAGTGCACACACAATGGATTTTTTTATTTTAAAAAAACAACCCAAGCGTGGGTCAAAAAACAATGCTTTTTGAAAAGCCACATAAGTTTCAGTTGAGTTTTACACACACGCATACCCTATCCTGTTAAGCAATTAAATTATCCTATCAGAGTGTTAGTCTGACACCTCAGAACATTCACTACATGTATAATTCTTTTCTGTATTAGGTGACAATGTATTATTTTCAATGTAAACACACAGTAAAATATTTACACCTGTAAAAATGAAGAGGTCGAGAGTGGAATGAAAACATCTATACGCTAAAGGCTGGTAACTGCAAAATAGCAATGTTTACAGTGCTCACACTCATCCGATGTCTGGAACTACCACTATGAATGGTGATTCAGTATTTTCAGTCACAATGCCAGCAATAAACTCAATAGCAAGAAACAACTGGCAAAACAATAGTGGTGTTTCTTTTGTTTGCTTTTTATGTCCAGAGAATATTGGGTTGCTATTACTGCTGCTGTTGTTATTAAATTATTTAAACAGCATCCTCAATGTAGCATCCACAATGTAGTACAAAACAAATCAATCAGGCAGGTCCTGCCAAAGGCATACAACCATTCTCTCTCCCATCTATCTGTCTGTCTGTCTACATGAACAGATACATACACACATATACATATACATACACACACATACACACAAATACTTAGGTATCAAGAAACACTGTCAAAAGCCAAGTTAAAACCCAGTATTGAATATGATTGTTCATTTTTTGGTGCTGGTCACCAACCATTTTATATATATATATATATATATATATATATAACAGTGCTCACACTCATCATATATAGAGAGGGGGGGGGAGAGGGAGGAGAGTTACACATACACACACACACGCATATCCATACATATACATAGAGAGAATGATTGTATACCATTGAGGTGTGCTGTAGTGGTTTGAGTGTTAGACTCCAACTCTGGAAACCATGACTCAAATCCCCACTCAGATTGGAAACCCACTTGGTGGCCTTGGACAAGTCACATTCTCTCAGCCTCAGAGACAAGCCAAGGTAAATTGCCTTTTGAACAAACCTTGCTAAGACAATCCTATGATAGGGTCATCTTAGGGTTTCTATAAATTAGAAATGCCTTGAAGGCACACAATGACAACAGCAAGAACAAATACACACACACGGCATAATAGAAAGATTCTTGCAGGAACACTAGTCAGGAAAACAAGGAGAAGACAATAAAAAGTCACTCTTCCCCACACAGGCCTATCAAGTCTGGAGAAGCAACACTTAAATTGGCTCATAACTAGTATGTGAGGAAAGAAGACACGTTCCCTGCAACCTCAACTTGAGAAGGAAGAGGCAAACGACTCCATTTCCTGGTCTGATTATCCAGATTACACATAAAGGTGAAATAGAAGTCGCAGAAGAGGACTGTTGGATCTGGATCTGAGACTAACATCTATTTCCAGACCTGCATCAATAGGCTTTATGTAAGTGCTATCCACTCCCATTGGCTCAATTTGAGTTGGGTCTAACCACGAAACCTGACTCTTTATTTTACCATCCTCTCAATAAAATTAAAAAAAAATACCTGCACACTATTCATATGGATGGATGATCCTTGGGATTAAACATTTCTCCTCTGCACAGCTATTTCCATTTTAATCCAGCTTTCACTGCAAAGCTTTAGAGGCATCACTTCCAACAACATAAACATCACCTAACAAAGGACATGTTTATACTTAAAATCAGTTTCAAACCAGCCTTTAAGAGAGTGGTCTCACTGTACAGATGATTACATAGGAAATCCTGGAATTGGCTAGGGGTCTGGATAGTGATTACACAATTCACCTTTTGTGCGCTTTGGTGGGAGTTTGTTGCCTGGATTCTGCAGTTTGAAGCTTAGAATCGTATTAAATATATTTTATTAAACTTTATTTAAGAAGTGACGAGTGGAGTGCCGCATGGTTCTGTCCTGGGCCCGGTTCTGTTCAACATCTTTATTAATGACTTAGATGAAGGGCTAGAAAGCATGACGAGCAAGTTTGTAGGCAACACCAAATTGGGAGGAATAGCCAATACCCCAGAAGACAGGAGCAGAATTCAAAACTATCTTAACAGATTAGAGAGGTGGGCCAAAACTAACAAAATGAAGTTCAGTCGGGGCAAATGCAAGATTTCCACTTAGGCAGAAAAAAAATTAAATGCCAAGATACAGAATGGGGAACATGTGGCTCAACAGCAGTACCTGTAAAAAAGATCTTGGAATCCTCCTGGACAGCAAGTCAAATATGAGCCAACAATGTCATGTGGGATTTTGGCCTGCATAAATAGGAGTCTAGTGTCTAAATCCAGGGAAGTCATGCTACCCCTCTATTCTGCCTTGGTCAGACCACACCTGGAATCACACTGTGTCCAATTTTGGGCACCACAATTGAAAGGAGCTGGAATGTGTCCAGAGGAGAATGACTAAAATGATCAAGGATCTGGAGAACAATCCCAATGAGGAGTGGCTTAAAGAGCTGGGCATGTTTAGCCTGCAGAAGAGAAGACTGAGAGGAGACATGATGAGGGCCGTGCATAAATATGTGAGGGGAAGTCATAGGGAGGAGGGAGCAAGCTTGTTTTCTGCTGCCCTGGAGACTAGGATGTGGAACAATGGCTTCAAACTACAGGAAAGGAGATTCCACCTGAACATGAGTAATAACTCCCTGTGAGAGCTGTTCAGCAGTGGAACTCTCTGCCCCAGAGTATGGTGGAGGCTCTTTCTTTGGAGGCTTTGAACCAGAGGCTGAATGGCCATCTGTCGGAGGTGCTTTTAATGTGTTTTTCTTGCTTCTAGGAAGGGAGTTGGACTGGATGGCCGACAAGGTCTCTTCCAAGTCTAGGTAGTTTAGCAAATCTGCATTTTTGGTAACTTATTATTGCTTAGCAAATCTGCATTTTTTGGTAACTTATTATTGCTTGAGCACCTACAACTTTGCTTATGGGCATGGCTATCAATAAGATACTGACTATTATATTAAACACTTATAAGAGAACTTAATCTGACAAGGCTTATTTTCATCTTGGATCTTAGCGAATGTGCCTGTGCTGCTTTCCCCACTATTCATTAAGGTGGGCTCAAGTAAGACAGACTAAGAAAATACTTAAACAGAGGCTGGATGGCCATCTGTTGGGGTGCTTTGAATGTGATTTTCCCGCTTCTAGCCAGGGAGTTGGACTAGATGGCCCACAAGGTGTCTTCCAATTCTAGGATTCTAAATGGTCAGTGCAGATGAGGCCGCAGCCAACCCGCTGCAAAGGAAATCCTTGGTCTGGGTCAGAAAGGAGGCGTGTACACTGCAGAATGGATGCAGTTTGACACCAACAAAAATAGGGCTGCACAGCCACCTACAAATCCACCGCCAAAACACCAGACTTGGAGGACCATCATTCTCGGGCTACAAGGGATTGCCTAAGTCAGTCAGTCAGTCAGTCCGTGCTAGAGCATCAGGGAAGTTGTAAGTTTGGGAAGGCCCCAGAACTCTTGGACAGAGGCAGAGAAATGACCTTGCAGGGCTACAACTCCTGTGATTCCAAATAGTGTAGATCAGGCATGGGCAAACGTGGGCCCTCCAGGTGTTTGGCACTTCAACTCCTAGCATTCCTAACAGCCTCAGGCCCTTTCCTTTCCCCCCTCAGCCGCTTAAGCTGGTTCAACTTGGGTCCTCCAGATATTTTGGACTTCAACTCCCACCATTCCTAATAGCCCTTTAAGCAGCAAAAGGGGGGGGGGGGGAGAGAAAGGAAGTTACCTTAAAGGAGAAAACATTGGTTTTAGTGCTTTTCTAAACTTTTTCTCATGTCAGTCTTCTGTGCCTTTACTCAGAAATAAGAAGCACTTAAGGGGAGTTTCCCCAGGTAAGTGTGCATATTATAGCAGTCACATAGTCTGATAAGTAAGTATGTTTACTGTGCAATATGGCTTACCTAATTACATGGAATCAAAATTTACTTTAAAAAAAATCCTTGGGCTGCAACAGACTAATGTTGTTTTTAATCTATGGTATTGTATGTTTTTATCTTGTTATTTTAATTGTAATTTTATTGAGGCATCTAATCGTTGCCATTGTTAACCACTCTGAGTCCCCCCTACGGCGGTGAGAAGAGTGTGATAAAAATGATGTAAATAATAATAATAATAAATTTGACTTACCTGTTTTAAATTCACTAAGTTTAGTAAGACTTATTTCTGAATAAGTTGCCCATGGAGGGCCCAAGTTGAACCAGCTTAAGTGGCTGGGTGGGGGTGGGGGGAGGAAAGAGCCTGAGGCTGTTAGGAATGGTAGGAGTTGAAGTCCAAAACACCTGGAAGGAGGGCTCAAGTTGGCTCATGCCTGATCTACATACACCAGGGATGCTCATTAGGTAGATCGCGATCTACTGGTAGATCGCGTAGGGCGTCCTGGTAGATTGCAGGCAGGGCGGGAGGAAGGCTCAGTCCCGCCCCGCAGGCTCCCAATGCCGCCCAGGTGCAGAAGGAGGTTGGACTGGATGGCCCTTGGAGGTCTCCTCCTATTCTAGGAACCCATTATTATTATTATCATCATCATCATCAGAGGCTGAATGGCCATCTGTGAGGAATGCTTTGATTGTGTTTTTCTCTTATGGCAGAAGGAGGTCTCCTTCTACTCTAGGAACCTATTGTTGTTGTTACTATTATTATTATTAGTAGTAGCAGAGGCTGAATGAATATTATCATCATTATTATTATGAGTAAATTCAGGGGCTTATCATGCTCACATTTAGTTGAATTCAGTCTTCAAATATATTATATGGCTCTCACTGAAATTAATATCCAAATATTTTGCTTTTATGGCTCTCTGAGTAGTGGGTAGGTAGATCATTTAGACTCCGTTGTTTTATAAGTAGCTCGCATGCTGAAAAAGTGTGAGCACCCCTGACATACACTGTTTGGAATGACAGAAGTTGTAGCCCTGCAAGGTCTTTTCTCTGCCTCTGTCCAAAAGTTCAGGGGCTTAAGTGGCTTGGGGGGGCGGGGGCGCTGAGGCTGTTAGGAATGGTAGGAGTTGAAGTCCCAAACCCCTGGAAAGAGGGCTCAAGTTGTCTCATGCCTGGTTTACACTATTTGAAATCACAGGAGTTGTAGCCCTGCAAGGTCTTTTCTCTGCCTCTGTCCAAGAGTTCAGGGGCTTAAGTGGTTTGGGGTGGGGGGGCTGAGGCTGTTAGGAATGGTAGGAGTTGAAGTCCCAAACACCTGGAAGAAAGGCCCAAGTTGGCCCATGCCTGATCTACATACACTGTTTGGAATCACAGGAGTTGTAGCCCTGCAAGGTCTTTTCTCTGCCTCTGTCCAAGAGTTCAGGGGCTTAAGTGGCTTGGGGGGGCGGGGGCGCTGAGGCTGTTAGGAATGGTGGGAGTTGGAGTCCCAAACACCTGGACCCCCCAACTTTGCCCATGCCTGGTGGTGTAGATACACGAAACATAAAAGAAGGCTGAAGGGGCTGGTGATTTCCCCCTGGGGAGACCTTGCTGAAGCCGCACTCTCTCAGCCTGGGAAGGGGGCGGACTCACCGGTGATCTGGAGGAGGACCTCCTTCCGGAGGGGCTTGGCCTCTTCCTCCTTTTCCTCCTTCCTCTCCTCCTCCTCCTTCTCCTCCTCCTCCAGCACTTCGTCCAGCGCCGACAGCGAGCGCCGAGACTTCTTGACCGGCGGCAGCGGCGCGACGGGCGGCAGGGTGGCCGGGGCGGAGTGCCTCCGAGCCTCCGCCGCCGAGGTCTTCCGCTTCATGGCGGCAGCGGAGGAGGAGGAGGCGGCGGAGGCTGCTGCTGCTGCCAAAGCCTGGCGCCCGGGCTCATCCCCGCCGCCTCCGCCTCCCCTCTTCCCGTGGCCGGGGTTCAACCGGGGCGAAGGCGGGGAGCAGCAGAAGCAGCAGCGGCGGCGACAACAAGAAGGCGGGGGACGAGCGCCGCCCCGCCCTCTCCTCCTCCTCACCTCCGCCGTTCGGACTCGGTCTCCCTCCCGCCCGCCTCCCATTGGGCCCCGGCTCTTTGACGTCACAATACCCCCTCTCACTGCCCTCCGGGGGTGATGTCACAGGGGGAAGTCGAGTCTGAAAAGAAGACCGGAGGGGTTCCCACCACCGGGATGGTGACGCAGACCTTTAGGGGCCTCTCCTGAGCACGATCCCGGTTTATATAACATCCGAAATATAAATAATTATACACCGTACTCATAGGCAGTCCCCGGGTTACAGGAAATATAGTTTCTGTAGGTTTGTTCTTCTGTAGATAGAATAATCTTCTATCTATCTAAATAAAAATGTAAAAATGTAATGTTCGTTTGTGGGATGAACGTAACTCAAAAACCACTGGATGAATTGACACCAAATTTGGACCCAATATACCTCTCAGGCCAACGAGTGACCATCACTCATAAAAATACTGAAAAACACAGCAGAAGAGACTTTAAAAGCAAAAAAACAACAAAACCCAATTACAACGCATGCGCAAAACCACACATATACACAAATATATACACACACATATATACACATACACAACACATATATACAGACTGGACCACAGCAATGCGTGGCAGAGGATGGCTAGTCTATATAATTAAAATTGTACTGCTAGTTTGTGGGATTAACATAACTCAAAAACCACTGGACAATTGACACGAAATTTGGACACAGTACACCTCTCAGGCCAACGAATGACCATCACTCATAAACACATGGAAAAACACAGCAGAAGGGACTTAAAAGGCCAAAAAACAAAAATTGCATTACAACACATGCACAAAACTATATACTGTATATATATATATATACACACACACACATACACACAAACAAAATATATACACATATACACAAATATATATATACACACAAAACACATATATACAGACTGGGCCACAGCAGCGCGTGGCAGGAGACGGCTAGTCATGAGAAGACAGGAAAGCTTGGAGAAGACAATGATTCTGGGGAAAATGGAAGGAAAAAGGAAGAGGGGCAAGATGGATGGATGGTATCCTTGAAGTGACTGGCTTGACCTTGAAGGAGTTGGGGTGATAATGGCCAACAGGGAGCTCTGGCGTGGGCTGGTCCATGAGGTCGCAAAGAGTCGGAAGCGACTGAACGAATAAACAACAAAGATTAGGCCTTACCAGCATTCTCTCCAGTCTTCCAAGTAATGAGTCATACTCAGTCCCAGTCTGAACTCCTCTGCCTTTGCCTCTTTCATGCCACACCACTTTAGTACATATGAGACTTGAGGTACAGAAGGCCTTCTCAGTGATTGCTCCCAGATAGTATATATTTAATAATACATTGATCAATTTAAACAGAGTACATTTCAGCATATTTTATATAAATAATAATAACTTATGAGTGGAGATATTTTGACGGCATTGAGGAGGAGGAGGAATAATACTGAATATTTTGTAATTTTGTCTAATTTAAATTCATTGTACATGTGACTACAACACGTTTCTGGAGACCATTAGTTGAATTCCAGTTCTGCCATGGAAGCCCACTTAGGCAAATCACCTTAAGAGACAAACCACACAGCAAACCCCTTCTGAGCAAACATTGCCAAGAAAACTCTGCAATAGGCTCTCCTTAGGGTTGCCATAATTCTGAAATTTCTTGAAGGCACAGAAAGACAAACTCGTTACTATGGATTTTCAACCACAAAAGTCCTTTTGAAAATCCCAACCTGAAAAATGGCCCTTGGTCTTGTATGTTATTCTGTTCTTTACTAGTGTTAGGGTGAGATCCCATTGCCAGTATTGTTTTCCTTTCATATACAAAACTGCCAGGAAGATGGGGAGACTATATTGTCCTTTACCTGAGCTATGAACATTTTCTGGGCTGGTTCTGGAGGATGAACTAAGTTAGGCCTCTGAAACCATCTATCAATCCCAAAGTATCATGCAAACTGGATGAGACAGAAGAGTATTCAGGCTGGTGGCTTCCATCTACTGGGAATATGCTGTATGCATTCAAGGTTGTGCTTTCAAACATAAAGGCGACTTATGTGTGGGAATTATAATTGCAGGGTTACTTTCTCAGTTTCATTAGCAAGAAGTAAATAAAACAGCTGGAATGATACAGACCAGTGATTTTGGTGAAACTAAGAAATTCCGTAACTATGGCCAGATAGGGCACTTTGGCAGCTTTGTTTATTTATTTAAAACTTTTATACCCCGGCCTTCTCACCTCCGAAGAGGGACTCAGACTGGCAAACAGCAAGTATTCAATGCTAACATTTAAAATCTAAAAGCATCATAAATTTACAATGAAATTTACAACAAAATGCAATACAATAAATACATTTAAAAAGCCTTTCGCCAAAGTAAAATCAAGTCCAACTTCACCCATATATTTGGTGCGTATCACGTGGTTAGCGACTTTAGTTGCTTCGCGATCTCCTCCATTCTGCGAAGGCCTCATTGCGCAGCCACGTTTTCACCTGTTTTCTAAAAGTCAGGAGGGAGGAGGCGGATCTAATTTCATTTGGGAGGGAATTTCACAGCCGGGGGGCCACCACAGAAAAGGCCCTGTCCCTCATCCCCACCAGACGCGCCTGCGAAGGTGGTGGGACCGAGAGCAGGGCCTCTCCAGATGATCTTAGCACTCTTGACGGTTCATAGGGGAGAATACGTTTGGACAGGTAAACTGGGCCGGAACCATATATGGTTTTGT
Organism: Anolis apletophallus; assembly: GCA_030556195.1. Lineage (NCBI taxonomy): Eukaryota > Metazoa > Chordata > Lepidosauria > Squamata > Anolidae > Anolis > Anolis apletophallus. The sequence goes on along the minus strand of JARBWK010000006.1, from coordinate 84,389,166 downwards.
AGATCAACACCAGCACTTTGAATTGTGCTCGGAAGCTAATTGGCAGCCATTGGAGCTGGCGCAACAGGGGAGTTGTGCGCTCCCTGTACCCCGCTCCCGTTAATAGTCTGGCTGCTGTGCGCTGGATTAATTGCAGCTTCTGGGCAGTCTTCATAGGCAACCCCACGTAGAGAGTGTTGCAGTAGTCTATACGGGATGTAACCAGAGCGTGGACCACCGTGGCCAAGTCTGACTTCCCAAGATGTCAGCACAGATGGCGCACAAGCCTGAGCTGTGCAAAAGCTCCCCTGGCCACCGTCGAGACCTGAGATTCCAGGCTCAGCAATGAGTCTAGGATCACTTTCAGACTGCGAACCTGCGCCTTCAGGGGGAGTGTAACCCCATCAAGCACAGGCTGTAACCCTATACCCTGTTCGGCCTTACAACTGACCAGGAGTACCTCTGTCTTGTCTGGATTTAGTTTGTTTCATGCCATGGTGTAAGAAGTACCGTAACTGAGTAAATAGATCTTAACTTTTCATTTACAGTGTTTATTTATATTTATGATGATGTATTGAGTTTGGATACATCTGGATACCAGACAGAAAACTGAGACCTATTTTAACATTGAATGTGTAAAGCAAAACCAAATTATTTTAAAAGTGCTGCATTTGTTCCTTTAAACCCATTTGCATCAGACAATTCCTACTGAAAATAAAAGCGCAACCCACTGGACAATTATCCTATCTTAAATATATAGGAGTGGGCGGGATGTAAATAATTTTACCTAGCCACATGGATCAAACCGTGATGTCTGGTATATTTCAAGAACTGTAGTGCCAAAAAAGAGTAATCTTTCCAAGTTCTGCATAGAAGGCAGAGGATTTCCTCTCTGTGGATTTTTCCTTTTTTCTTTCCCTCCCTCCTGAGCACGCCTAGACACATGCCTATGTTGCTTATTCTCTTTGCTTCCTTCTGAGATAAGTTTGCCATCTGCTGGAAATTCAAATACTGTCATTTCATATTCAGACACCAGTGTTTTAAAGCACATGTGACAAGAACAGTTGTGCTAATTGCTTACAGCGAAAAGGGGTCTTGCAGCATATTCAAAATTAATATACAGTATTGTGACATAATTTATTGTGTGACTGGAATGAATAATTGGGATATATGGATACAAGGAGGTGGGGAGATAAGATTATCGCTAATTATTGGTACAGTCACTGATCATGAATACAACACATCAAATGTGTAGGTGATCACCTCTGCAACATGCTGATTAGCTATAAAAATAAGATTTCTGTAATTACAGAATCCATATTCAAGATTTCACTTATTCCTGTTTCGGGGGCAGGTAGGGATTTGGCATGCTCTCGAAGCAATCCTGTGGTACACTTCCCCCAAAAATTACCATAAAATTGTGTTGAAGGATTAGCAAATTCATAGAGACGACACCTCCATAAGGTCCAGAAGCCTGGGGACAGCGCCCAGCTTCATCCCCTTATAGTTGTGGGTCATGGGCTGCTATCTGTACTGTACTGTACTGTCTCTGGCTTTTTAAATGAGGAGATGGATAGTCATCAGTATCTTTAGCACACTGCTGGGATGGAGCCCTCCAATGCAACTCTATGGTATGTGGTGACTGGAAGTAAGACAATTTAGAGACATTTGGTTGTATTTGCAGTTCCATGTAACCATGGTCTAGCCAGGAATGTATATCCCACAGATGTTGGGTTTTGGGGGTGGGTGGTGGTGGAGATGTTACAGCATTTGAGTTTGAATAAAGATGCCACATAACTTGGCCTCATTCTACAAACCTTGTGGCAGGAGACAATGGGATCTGCTATACCTGACCATTACTTTGCACCGGGAAAACAGGAGAAGAGTGACAAATGGAAATCCTCATGGATCTTTGAGTGGGTTTTGATACCACTGGTGCCAGTAAATTAGATTTCTCAACTTCCTGAGTCATACAATTTATTATTGTTGTTGTTATTATATTTATTTATACTCTGCTTTTTCTCTCCATAACGACTCAATAGAATCTATATATATTATGCAAAACTCATTTAACACCTATCTGGGCAACACATTGTTTTGGCACATGTGATGAAGAATCCCAGTCTCCTTTTCCTTTGCAAACCCTCCCCATTTTAATCCATTAAACAACCATTTACCACTCTCTTTCAAGACATCCAGAAGCTGCTACCTGAGGCAGCTGTTTCACACTAATGTATGACTGACTTAACCCTGTAAAGTATTTTTCTAGATTGGTTCTCTCTGGCATTATGTTCCAATGGATCAGCTCCTATTAGCTCTGTTCCAGGCCTGAGGTGAGCATGACTCTGCCATGGCACTTGTGCCGTGAAATTCTTCAGGGCTGCCTAAGCTTTCTGCTCAGTTAGATAACATAGAGAATCATGCCTCTATTTCTCTCTTCTACCAAATTGACAAATGTACATGAAGCCAATAATGGATTGGATGAGGATTAAGAAATGGAAACTGAATCAAGGTAAGAAGGAAACTATGTTGGAAAGTAAATGCAGGGAAGTGAATGCCAATCAGTTCTGTATGAATATTAACATTAAAATATCAAATGATCAGGTCTGTAGCGCTGATTGAGCCAACCCTTTTTTGTGATGCTTAAATGACATCTGAGATGTGCCTGTTGACAAGTCCCATTTCAGCAAATTTGCTCTGCCCTGAACATTAAACAAACTATCCAAGCTGCTGAACCTCCTCTGTCCCATTTACATTTGGACTAAAACATAGAGTTGATTCATTACTTGCTCCATTGTCATGGGATCTACCTTTGTTACCACAGGGATCACTTTTTTTAGCAGATAACACAAATATATCATCTCCTGGACAATATCAGACAACAAGTACATGTTCTTGAGTGGGCAGGCTGGTGGGGAATGATAACGACGGACATCTATGAGTCAGAGGAAAACTTTTACCTTTTCTTAGACATATGCAGACTGTAAAGGCATGCTGGAGGACTTGGTGATCCTTAGAGAAGTATTCTATCTGGTAAGGAAATATGTTTTTAAATTTACTTGCTTATTCCTTTTTGTGGGGGCTCTTACACCCTAAACCCCACAAAAGTGGAGGGCTTACTGCACTTCATTTTGCAAATTAAATAATTTTGGGTACAATAAGCAGATAAAAGATGTATTTCTTTCTGTAAATACTGGAAAACATAACACGTTTTACACTGTCTATTCAGCAACTTCTTTATGACATGTATTATTTCAGAACATCACATGTCTACTTGAGTCATTTGGAATCCACTTGCACACCTAGGTTCAAGATTATATTTTAGGACTGTTCCTTCAAATGCACACCAACACCCCCACCAAAATTCCACAAAAATGTTGGAAACTTCAGAAAGAACTTTTAACTCAACCACTCAGGACATTATTGCCTTCTAAAGCTACAGACTATATGCAGTCATTGGGTAACTGTTGTGGAAGTTATATGCATTTTGTTGCAGTTTGTCTCATGGTGTGTAGAGTCCAGCTCAACTGACTAGCAATAGGAATTTCCCATGACTGTATTGCTACTTTGTTTATGACTCCTATTGCACAAAGTGGAAATTTAGATATTTATATCTGTAGATAAGTGGTTCCCAACTTTTGGTCCTCCAAGTGTTTTGGGACTTCAGCTCCCACAATTCTTAACAGCTGGTAAACTGGCTGGGATTTCTGTGAGTTGAAGTCCAAAACAACTGGAGGATCAAAGGTTGGGAACCAATGCTGTCAATAATATTTTTATTTTACCAACTCATTAAGAATAACTTTGTCAAATATTTCTCAAAAAATTTAAAAAGGCTACATAGTGATCAAAATGTGGTGAACAAAATATATCTTTTACACTATATATGAGAAGCATGATCCTATACAGTACATATCTACTGAAAAGTAAGAATGAGTTCAGTGTGACTTAATCCTATAGAAGAAAGTATAAAAATGCAGCTTCAAGCACAATTTCCGCAAATTTAAGAATGATGTTCTTTTCTCACACATTGTTTACCAATCTGAATTCAACAGCCAAGGACCTTCCATTGAACAAAGTCACAACTTCATCCTGTATGTTTTGTTGTAATAGCCCTTTCATGTGTAACATTTGACTTTCTACCTCTCTCTCATCTTCTGAGGTCATACATCAATAATCTGAGATCTCTGAGTGAAGTTTACTGTTTGAACACCAGCAAGCTGCAAAACAGAGTTTATGGGTACGTGATCCAACCTGTTCTTATCCAAATGCACAAAGTGGACTTGATTACCTGGAAGAAATGACAAAACAACACCATTAATGCCTGTCTCTGCAAAATATTGCTTCATCATTACGATGGCATTTCAGTCATTATGTTCAAGTATTCCGAGTGCTGCATTTGGACTTGGGAGAGGTTGGCTCACACTCTACATCAGCCACAGATTTACTACATTGTTTTCCAGATACAAACACTTTCTGTATCAAGCAAAGCAATTCAACAATATACATAGGGAAGGGAGATATACATTGTTGATATAATGTTGCAACAGCCCGGCCAATCCTATATTACAGGATTTCTTTTTTTTTTGTATATATATTTATTGGGTTTTTTTTCCTGATCCAAGACCAGATGGGGGAGGAGGGGGGGGGGGGGTGGTGGTGCAAGGAATTGGGATTGTGCAGGATTATTACAAGGACTTCCCAAGAGCATCACAAGAATTTACATAGATACAGAGTCTCAAATAAAAAAAAATTACCAAAAAGAAATACTACAACTGTAGTTTTACTCTTCTCTCAGTCCGTGTTCTTAAAGGTCGTTCAAGTGTATCCTATATTTATATAATTCGCTTTGCACATAGTCTTTCACCCCTGACCAGTCCGTTTTGGATTTTTTTTGGTTCAAGTTCTGCGTTAAGGTTTCCAACTGGATCGTATCCAACACCTTCATTAGCCATTCCTCTGGTTCTGGGATCGTATCCTATATTACAGGATTTCTTGAGCAGGGTTCTCTGGAAGCCTTGAGTTCCTTGAGTGGTCATTATGGTGTGGTGATGCAACAGGTTAAACCATTGAACTGTTGAATCTGCTGACCTAAAGATCAACAGCTCGAAGCCATAGGTCAGGTGAGCTCCCGCTATTAGCCCTAGCTCCTGCCAACTTAGGAGTTTGAAAACATGCAAATATGAGTAGATCAATAGGTACCGCTTCAACAAGAAGGTAATAAAAGCGCCCATGCAGCCATGCTGGCAACACAAACAGGAGGTGTCTATGGACAATAGGCTCCTCAGCTTGGAAATGGAACAAAAGCACCTCTCCATGGCTAGAGTTGAGCACTGTCTCCAGAAAGCCGGAGATGAAAGCGGAACCCTTTATTTTTGTTCTGTGTATTTGTGTGTCATTGTTATTCCATTGTATTAAAGGCATTGAATGTTTGCCTATCTGTGTATGTTGTAATCTGCTCTGAGTCCCCTTTGGGAATATAAATAAAGCGTTGTTGTTGTTTTTGGTATTTTGTGAAATACTTTTAAAAATTGACTTATTAGTTGGCAAGAATGCAGAATACCTGAAGCTTTTGTTAGCATACCACATCTTTCCACAGATAGTCTCCAATTATAATCAGATGAGAGAAGATATCAGGTAACATAACCAAGCATAAAGTTAATTTTTAACACCTTACCTGGACCTAAAATCAAAGTACCGCCTTGTTGTGTGGGATCTCCTTGAAAATCAAATGCAGGGCTAAACACTGCTCTCCATATGCTTTTAATGTGTCCTGATAGAACGTTTGATTTAACATGTGGGCTCTGCACTAAAATAGTATGACACAGAAAAGGAAGCATGTTAGGCATGAAAACCTATACTTGTTGGTTTAAAAGCACATTTAAGCTGAACTTTCCTGCGTAGCTACTTGTATGTTGAGTACATGTACAAAGTAATTTCAGAATCCAAATCCAGACCTTGTGGAACCTTTCCATATGTTTTGACACTAAATGATAATGTATTGAAAATGGGAATATGTGGTCAGGTTTGGCTACCAGGTTAGTGTTGATGGGAGATGTTAACAATTCCCCTTACTCCTAATAACTGAGAGCAAGGAGAAGAAAAGAGATTTGTGGGAAGGATAGTGGACGTAGTTAGCATTAAGATACAATGTAATGTCAGATATGTAATGGCAAAAGAAGAAAAATGAATGGAGAAAATAACAGGCAAGAAAAAAAAATCACAAAAAAACCTGGTGGTACAGGTAGTCCACGGGTTACAGACAAGATAAATTCTGTAGGTTTGTTGTCAAGTTTAATTTGTATGTAAATCAGAATAGGTACATTTTTAAAGTGTAACTCCAGCCAAAAATATGTATATACTGGTTTTGGATAGCACAGGGAAGCATGAAGCAGAAGATTTTCCCTCACTTTCTGTCCCTGTGAGAATTCGAAAACTCAAGGTCAATGCCCACCAAACCCTTCTAGTATTTTCTTTTGGTCATGGGAGTTCTGTGTGCCAGGTTTAGTTCAGAATGCTCTTTGATTGTAGTTTAACTATAAATCCCAGCAACTACAACTCCCACCCCCAACCCCACCAGTATTCAAATTTGGATATATTATTTGTGCCAAATTTGGTACAGTGAATGAAAATACATCTTGCGTATCATATATTTACATTACAATTCATAACAGTAGCAAAATTATAGTTATGAAGTAGCAACAAACATAATTTTATGGTGAGGGGGCACCACAACATGAAGACCTATATTAAGGGGTCACTGCATTAGGAAGGTTGAGAACCGCTGGTCTAGCCAATTCCAAATGAAAATGTAGATATGTGTTCTGCAGTTATGTGGGTTTTACTTGTACATATTTTTAACATAAACCCTAAAAAATCATGTATCCACATTCAATGAGAGATAAAATTTTAGCACTCATTGCTGTTGATGGCAAGCCATTCTGACAATGTCCATGCTATTGGCACTCGAACATTTCTAAACTGCTTTGAGTCCCCCCAGGGGTGAAAAAGGCGGTATATAAATACTGCAAATAAATAAATAAATATGTCACACTGATTAATACATAGTACATTAGGATATTCCTCTCTCTGTATCTTTACTTAATGCACATAATACCTACATAATGATTTGAGACTTTTTGTCTTTATGCTTTTATAGTTGAATGAAGTGAAATAGCTTATTGTATGCACTCTCATAGCACTGCTGTCTTTGATATTTACAGTGATGAAGCATCATCTACCTGGAGTATCGGCTGTCTCCCCGTTTTTCATGCCAAGTATTTTATAAATTTCTCTTGCTGGATCCACATATATTTCATGAGAATAACCAGTCAATTGGCAAAATGGCTGCAAGAGACACAGAAACACATAATGGTACAATACGCTGGAAGCTTTCTGGAAAAAAGGTTGTGGCTGAAAACATTCTTTGCATGGAATAAGTGCCACATGTTTAAGATGCATCTTGTGGTTGGTTTATTTATGTGTTTGGTTACATACTGCAAGTTGCTTCTGGTGTGAGAAATCAGCTGTCTACAAAGATGTTGCCCAGGGGACACACGGATGTGATACGATCCTGCTGGGAAGCTTCTCTCATGTCCCACTGGAGCATTACAGCATGCCAGAATACCCAGAAGTTACAATGGACTGTGCTCTGACTTACTAGAAGCACAAGCAAAAAGTGAGTGCTAGAAATAATAGCATACGAAAGCTGACTGGCACAACCTAGGGATCACAACCAGACTCAGTGGAGACATCTGCCCTTGCTCTTTGCTAGTCTTCTGCTGAATATGCATGCCCAATGTGGAATACATCTTGCCACATTAAAACTGTGGATGTGGCTCTTAATGAGACATGCCGCATTATATCACAGGATGTATATAATGGCCTATCCCCTATCAGCCAGCATGCCAATGCCTTAAATCAAGAAATAGCTTCCTAAGATCTACAGAGATACTTGCAGGAACACCTCAGCAAACAAGAGTCCAAAAATGGTAGGCTAAAACCCAGAACCTCAATCCATAGCTGATACCAAATGAGAGACTCTCTCCTGGGCACACTGAAGACTGGGCAACTTGGAAGGCACTGAACAGAATGGGCTCTGGCACACAAGATGCAGGGCCAACCTTAAGAAATGGGGCTACAAAGTTGAGTCCATGACATGCGAGTGTGGAGAAGGGAAAACTATAGACCGCGTATTACAATGCAGTCTGAGCCACATGCACAATGGAGGACCATCTTATAGCAACACCAGAGGCACTCCGATTGACCATACTGGTCAAATGACATTTAGTGTAATGCCAAGTTTTTAACTTTCTTTGTGTTTTTAAATACATTACAACTGTATCCCCAATTTGCTTCTGACACGATAAACAGAAAAGCTTGTGCTTATAGACCTAAACATAACATGCCTGAAACCAAGTGTTATTTAAATGATAGGGGTAATTCTCAGCCAAATATATTTAAGAGGAGAAGTATTCCAAAACTGCTTTTAAGATGTAGCAGTCCTTAGAGATTCAAAGTGAGTATCCAACTAATGCTTGCTGTACAATTGATGAGAATCTTTCTGAAATTACTCTAAGAAGAAAACTCAGGTGGAAAATGATAATATTCAGGAATGACTCTTATCTGTTCTTACGAACACTATATCTTCCTATTCATTTCTTTATTTAAGCTACAATGCTATATGCACTGCTGGGAATAAGTCCCACCAACTTGTCCTTACCTCAGATTATACATGGAACACACTGTTATCCATACAATATCTCTACCATCCCACTGCCAAAATTATCAGTGTAATCTGCCCTTATGATGCAGTGGGCAAATAAAAAAAATAAAAGTCTTATGCCACATTAAACCTGTTATTCTTTGCCATGGGACTCCTTGTTTCTTTTTGCTGTAACAAATTAACACAGCAACTTGTGTCCAAGAAAATAGTGACATTCAGAAACAGAATCCTGGGTAAGTATGTCTGGGATTGCCATCTCAGTCAGAAAAATAGCAATAATAAAAACGGAAAAATGGGGTAACACCCTCTTCAAATAAAAATAGTTTAAAAAAACAATTGAAATGTTAGCAAAAGGTTAACAACAAAGACTTTGCAGATATTATAACCATTGAACCCTTTCCCCATTTCTATTTGGACTTTAACTGTAACATTTATATAGTATACATTATTTTATTTTACATTGTAACATAAACTTCTACTCACTTTAATATGATCAGGTGATGATTGCCCAATAATAACAAGTCTGACATTTGCATCCTAAAGCAAAAGCAAGCAAAGGATATATTAGGAATGAACATATCAGAGGCATTACAAACCCTTTGAGCCTGATCACATCAACACAAGTGCTTCCGTTGGATCTAACACCCATTGTGACCTTTATTGCAAAACAAGATGAGACACTAGCAAATTATAACAAAATTCCAATACTGTATTGTTGAAGGCAGTATTGAAGAATGCTTCTGGAACATGGCCATACAGCCCGAAAAACCTAATTCCAATACTGCTGATGGCAAATATATCAGCCCAGATTGTACTATATTCTGTTTATGATGGTTGTAGGTCCACTTCTATATTGTTAATTCTTTTTCTTTATTAATTAGTTATCATGGGAAAAGGTAATGTGCATCTGTCAAATGCTAAGCTTTGATGGGCTATACCAAACCAGAAATACGTTCAATATGACCCTTATAGCAGATTTCATGTTAGAATCCAAAGATATGCCAAGCTAAATAGGAAGAGGCTATCAGCAGAAAGCTGGCTACCAAGTAAGGAAATAGCTTGCCGCCGCGCCTCCCCCGCCGCCGCCTCCCCCGCCGCCACTTACCGCTGCGCGCCTCCCTCGCCTCGGTGCCGCTTGCCTCAGTTCCGCTTGCCTCCGCCGCCGCTTGCCTCCGCCGCCGCTTACACTCGCCTCCATAAGGCCCCCCTGCACGCCTGCGCCAGGCGCGGCTGCGCTGCGCCTCAGGCCTTCTGCCCATGCGCGAATGTCTGCGCATGGGCGAAGGTACTGGCGTCTGGCGCGAAGCGCTGGCGCGCAAGCAGCGCTGGCGCAGCTGCGCGGCGCGCTCAGGCCTTCTGCCCATGCGCGAACATTCGCGCATGGGCAGAAGGCCTGCGCGCCAGCGCCAGCCTCAGCGCGCGCCTCAGCGCGCCTGCGTCAGACAGCTCAGGCTGCTAAGCCCATCTTGACATTCGCGCATGGGGCAGAAGGCCTGGAGGCGCCAGCGCAGCCCTGGCGCAGGCGTGGACCGCTATGGAGCGGTGCCAAGGCGGCGGCAGCGGCGGCGGAGGCAAGCGGGAAACACGGGTAGCAACAGTTATAAACACCTCCCCTGGATGACTGGGATGGGGAAGGGGCAGTTTACCTAGGTCATGGGATGTCCTGGTGAGTTGAATGCATCTATGCTAATGATAACATAGTCTGTGCACATTCAGAAGACCTACAAGCAACTCTGCAGAAGCACATGAGACGCTCAGCCTCTCATTGAACATTGAGAAAACCAAATTACTCTTCCAGCAGTCTCCAGTCAATGCCAGAAATACAGCTTAATGGTGTAATGTTAGAAAATGTTGACCATTTCCACTACCTTGGCAGCCACCTCTTCACAAAAGTCAACATTGACACTGAGATACAACACCGCCTGAGCTCTGCAAGTGCAGAATATTTCTGAATGAAGCAGAGACTGTTTGAGGATTGGGATGTCCACAGGGATACCAAGGTGCTCATTTATAAAGCTATTGTCCTCCCAACCCTGCTATACACCTGCGAAACGTGGATTGTCTACAGACGTCACACTCAACTCCTGGAATGATTCCATCAGCGTTGCCTCCAAAAATTCTGCAACTCTCTTGGGAAGACAGGCAGATAAATGTCAGCATGCTGGAAGAAGCAAAGACCACTAGTATTGAAGTGATGCTCCTATGCCATCAACTCAGATGGACTGGCCATGTTGTCCGTATGCCCGATCACCATCTCCCAAAGCAGTTACTCTACTCCCAACTCAAGAATGGAAAATGGAATGTTGTGGACAGGAAAACAGATTTAAAGATGGGCTTAAAGCTAATCTTAAAAACTGTGGCATAGATACCGAGAACTGGGAAGCCTTGGCCATTGAGCGCTGTAGCTGGAGGTCAGCTATGACCAGCAGTGTTGTGTAATTTGAAGAGGCACAAGTAGAAGGCGAAAGGAAGTAATGTGCCAAGAGGAAGGTGTGTCAAGCCAACCCTGACCGGGACCGTCTTCCACCTGGAAACTGATGCCCTCACTGTGGAAGGACATGCAGGTCAAAAATAGGGCTCTACAGTCACCTACATACCCACTGCCAACTACACTTGGAAGATCATCATACTTGAACAATGAGGGATCGCCTAAATTAAAAAAATATTGTACAAGCACCGGGAATGTGGCGCAGCTGGCTGGGTGTCAGCTGCATAAGATTTCTACAGACCAGAAGGTCATGAGTTCGAGGCCTGCCCAGGTTGGGGTGAGCTCTCGACCAATTTGTGTAGCTCGTTGTCGACCTTTGCAACCTGAAAGACAGTTGCATCTGCCGAGTAGGAAATTTAGGTACCACTTTGTGGGGATGTAAAATTGTCTCTGTCTATATATGTTGTATGTCAATGACATTGAATGTTTGCCTGTATATGTGCATTGTGATCCGCCCTGAGTCCCCTGCAGGGTGAGAAGGGCAGAATATAAATGATGTAAATAAATAAATAAATAAGCTAATGTGGTGTGATACTACTTTAACTGCCATGGCTCGATGCTACGGATTCATGGTACTTGCAGTTTTATTATGTCTTTTGCCTTCTCTATCAAAGACTGTTGGTGCTTCATCAAACTACAACTTCAACTATTCTATATCATAGAACCATGGCAGTTAAAGTGGTGTCAAACTCCATTACAGTAGAGTCTCGCTTATCCAACATAAACAGGCCGGCAGAATGTCAGATAAGTGAAAATATTGGATAATAAGGAGAGATTAAGGAGAAGCCTATTAAATGTCAAATTATGTTATGATTTCACAAATTAAGCATCAAAATATCATGTTTTACAGCAAATAGAAAAAGCAGCTCAATACACAGTAATTTTATGTAGTAATTATTCTATTTGCAAATTTAGCACCAAACATCGCAATGTATTGAAACAGCTGTGGATCTGGGCAGGAGGCAGACTGCGTTGGATAATACAGAACGTTGGATGAGCGAAGGTTGGATAAGCAAGACTCTACTGTAATTCTACAGTGTAGATGCACCCCCAGTGAGTTGTGATCTGTCTTCTTTTCTTTTGGGTTGCATCCATTAGACATTGTCTTGTTTTTCTGTGTGCGTGCATGTGTAAAACACACAATGCATTTTAGCAGTTTTCTAACTGAACAATAATATAAAGTAACAGATGTTCCTGCTAGATTAAAAGGAATTACTGTTTGACTAGATGTTACATTTGTAAATCTCTAGTATCTAAAGGATGTTCAATTAACATCTAATATTGAAAGAGAGTCAAAGAGCACACATAGAACAAATTCACAGCATGCATTTAAAAGTGAAAGCAGAAAATATTCCTTTATCATATTTTGAAATATTATTCTTTAAAAAACTTACTTCTAAAAATTTCTTGGGAATTTTGGCCAGGTCCTCCACATACTCTTTACAAGTATAACACAAGAAATGCTGGAAAATGACAATTAGAGATGTCAGATTATATGCACTGCCACAAAATTATTGTCGTCACTATAAAGAAACCCATTATTCAATGTTCAGTAGTGGAACCGAGGCCCCTTCTACACTGCCCTATATCCCAGGATCTGATCCCAGATTATCTGCTTTAAATTGGATTATATGAGTCTCTACTGCCAGACAATCTGGGATAAGGAGATAATCTGGGTTCAGATCCTGAGATATAGGGCAGTGTAGAAGAGACCTCACTGCCTTGGATTGTGGTGGAGGCTACTTCTTTGGAGGCTTTAAAACAGAGGCTGGATGGCCATCTGCCAGGGGTGCTTTGATTGTGCTTTTCCTGCACAGCAGGGGGTTGGATTGGATGCCCCATGTGGTCTCTTCCAACTCCAAGAGTCCATGAAAGCAAATGAAGTACAAGGAGGCGATAGATAAGAACACTGGGTTAAATCAATCCAGAGGGCTCATAAAACGCTTTGTGCTGGAGTTCACAACTGGAGGTCTGGGTGCATTGCATTAATTTTAATGGCCTGAGATCTCTCCCCTGCCCCTTGCTCAAGCCATCAGAAATCAATAAAAGGACAAAAACGATATTGTATTCTCTCTGTGTGTCTGGTTGTCTGAGGATTAAGAACATGGATTTGGTGTGAATAGAGTATACAATCCAGGAAGACGAGCTTTTAAGAGCTGGCCATACTCTTAAAATCCTATTATTTTAAACTGCCTTTAATTATATGGTGGTTGTAATGGTTAGTAATACTATTTTATTGTCGGTATTTTGAATGTTTATTAGATTGTACAGTACAACTCTCATATCAAGTCCAAGACACATGCCTTGCAAATACCTAATACCATAAATATGTACTTTGGTGTGTGTGTGTGTGTTATGTTGCGGAGCGTGGGTAAGTGAAACTGTGGATATCGAATCCATAGTGAAGGTGAGTTTGTGCTGTAGTTGTTTCAATTTGTAAACTGTCTACACTCTCAGTTTTGGGCAAAAGGCAGAGTACATATAAAGATTATGAAGAGGGTCATGGTGATGGCAGCAGCGACAGTAGGCCAGCACCGCTTCTGAGGCCCCTTCTAAACTGCCATACAATAATCCACATTTTCTGCTTTGACCTGGGATATATGGCAGTGTGAACTCTGATAACCCAATTCAAAGCAGATATTGTGGGATTTTTTGCCTTGGTATTCTGGGTTCTATGTCTGTGTGGAAGGACCCCGAAGCTCCTTCTACACTGCCATATAATAATCCAGGTTTTCTGCTTTGAACTGGTTTATATCACAGTGTAGACTCATATAATCCAGTACAAAACAGGTAGTGTGGATTATCTGCTTTGATTATATGGCAGTGTAGAATGGGCCTAAGGGAGAGGAAAATCAAAAACCTATAAGGGAGGCAATGAAAAAGTTTTCTTCTGCTGCTCATTGTGAATCGAGTACCGAATTGTCTTCAAGGTGCTGGTTTTGACCTTCAAGGCCTTGTACGGTCTGGGGCCAGTGTACCTGAGGGACCGCCTTACCCCGTACGTTCCCCCGAGATCACTGCGTTCGGAAGAGCGAAATCTTCTGACCATACCATCTCTCCGTTCCTGTCACCTTTCTTCAATGAGACAACAGGCCTTTTCAGTTGCAGCCCCGGCACTATGGAACACATTGCCGGATGATGTGCGGACCATCACAGAACTTATTCCATTCCGGAAGGCATGTAAAACCATCTTGTTTAGGCAAGGCTTCAACTGAAGCCCGGATGTGGAACTGCTGTCTTCCAATCTTAAGAAGTCTTGTGTATCACCTGTATTTTACTGCTTTTATGTAACTGTTGCGCTTTTATGCAATTTTAATCTTGCCGAAGGACTGTTAACTCGGCTGTATGTAAACCTCCCTGAGCCTGCTGGAAGGAGCGGTATACAATATCGAGGAAATAAATAAATAAATAAAATGCAAGGGAGGGGACGAAAACTGTCAAAGGTCACAATTGGGAGGGGGAAATTATAACCAACATGATGGCCTTCTTTCTTCAAGGATTTCTGCCCTTCTGTGAACTTTTCCCCCACTCCCTTAATTCCTAGCAGGGTTGTGACTTTTTTCACTGACTCCCTCTCTGCAATGGCTGGGAATGTAGCCAATTCAAGACTCCTATATACAGGAACAAACTCTGGAGTAAGTTTGTGTTTTGGTGATGGCATCATGATGGTCTCATGATGCCAAAGTTCATCTCCCTGGGGTGCATGTACACCAGGCATGGGCAAACTGCATGATCTGCACTGTAGAATAAATGCAGTGTGTTGCTGTGTGTATGGCAATGTTCCAGAAGCATTGTCTCCTAACATTTCACTCACATGTATGGCAGGCATCCTCAGATGTTGTGAGGTCTGTTGGAAACTAGGCAAGTGGGGTTTATATATCTGTGGAACGTCCAGGGTGGGAGAAAGAACTCTTGTCTGCTTGAGGCAAGTGTGAATGTTGCAATTGGCCACCTTGATTAGCATTTGAATGGCCTTGCAGCTTCAAAGCCTGGCTGGTTGCTGCTTGGGGAAATCCTTTGTTGGGAGTGTTAGCTGGCCCTGATTGATTCTTGTCTGGAATTTCCCTGCTTTTTTCGTGTTGCTAACACCTTCCAACAAATGATTCCCCCTGGCAGTAAGCACGCAGGCTTTGAAGCTGCAAGGCCATTCAATGCTAATCAAGGTGGCCAATTGCAACACTCACACTTGCTTCAAGCTGAAAAGAGTTCTTTCTCCCACTCTGGGCATTCCAGATATATATAAATCCCACTTGCCATGTTTCCAACAGACCTCACAAACTCTGAGAATGCCTTCCAAAGATGTGGGCGAAATGTCAGGGGAGAATGCTTCTGGAACATGGCCAGACATCCTGGAAAACTCACAGCAACCCAGTGATTCTGGCCATGAAAGCCTTCGGCAACATCTCTATCTCTCTCTCTTCTCTCTCTCTCTCTTCTTCATCATCTTCTTCTCCTTCTCTCTCTCTCTCTCTCTCTCTCTCTCTCTATATATATATATATATAAACAAAGTGGAATGTTTGTATGTATTTAATTATGTATGTGTGTGGTTATGTGGGTATGTATGTGGCAACGTTCTGATTGGCTGCCACTTTCACAGGCCACAGCGACCAGCAGGGGTGATGGACCTGCACCAAACTTGGTACACATAACCCCCCTGACCCCCTTTACGTCCTGGTGCGGTTTGGGGGACATGGACCACGGATTATGGGATTTGTAGTACATTCAAACACTTTGGTTCCCACAGACCACTGCGACCACCTAAAAGGACCAAAAGACACCACACTTGGAACACACATCTCCCATTACCCACTCTACGTCCTGGTGCAGTTCGGAAGAGGGCGGACAACGGATTATGGGACTTGAAGTACCTCTACTCACTTTCCAAGTCCGCTGTGACCCTCATCCAATTACTGATCGAGACCACACTTGCCACACATAACCCCAAGACGGCCTTCACGTCCTGGTGAGGTTTGGGGGAGGACTGACAAGGGAGGATGGGATTTGTAGTACTTTCACAACCCTCTGTTCCCACAGACCACTGCAGCCCCCAACACACACTGATAAAAACCACACTTGGCACACAGAACCCCAGTGACCCACTCTACATCCTACTGCAGTTTGGAGGGGGTCGGACCAGGGATAATGGGACTTGCAGTACCTTCAGTAATTTCATGATACCACTGCAACTCCCAATAATGAGGGATCAAGGCCACACTTGCCAGACAGAGCCTCCATGACCCACTCTACGTCCTGGTGCTGTTTGGAGGTGGGTGGACCACAGATGATGGGACTTGCAGTACCTTCACTAATTTCAAGATACCACTGCTACTCCCAATAATGAGGGATCAAGGCCACACTTGGCAGACACAGCCTCCATGACCCACTCTACGTCCTGGTGCTGTTTGGAGGAGGTTACACCATGGACGATGGGATTCACAGTGCCTTCACTAACTTCCTGACACCACTGTGACCCACATAAATAACTACTACACACCAACTAATACGTTTCTCAAAAAACCCGGGCAACGCCGGGTCCCCAAGCTAGTATAGAATAAATGCAGTTTGACCCCACTTGAACTGGGTGTTTTGGATTCCCACTCCCACCTTTCCTAACAGCCTCGGGAGCTTCCTTTTCCCTCTCCTTCACCCTAGCCCTCTCCCTCCCCCTCTCACCCGCACAAAGACCACGATGGCCTTCTGGTCGCGGAAAAGGGTCCCGAAAGGGATCTTCTTCCCGGCCGCGTCCAGCAGCGGAGACTGGGCGGCCTCCCGAAAGAGGAGAGCGGCTTCTCTCGGCGGAGGAGGCTGGGGAAAGGCTCCGGTTCCGATCTGCCGTGTGACGGGGGTCTCTGCCATGCTGGGCCTCTGCCGAGACAGGCCGGCTCTGCTGGATTTTTGTAAACAAAGAGCCGCCTGGCCAGGAAGCAGCCCTTCTTCCCTGTTCGAGTTTGGCCTGCGACTAGGGAATGGCAGCCTGGAGACTTGGCACCCAAATGCCCGGGCTCAGCAGCCTCCGCCCAACTTGTGACGACTCCAATATCCCATCCCGAACTTTTTTTTGGGACTGGGAACATATGGCTCACCCAGAGTCGCGCAGGTCTCCATCTGATGGTCTCCATCTGCACTGTAGAATTAATGCGGTTTGACAGCACTTGAATCACCATGGCTCAGGGTGCATCAGTTAGAGATCCCGCTTTAACTCAATGCTAGGAAATCATGGACGTTGCAGTTTCCCAAGATCTTTAATACTTTAGAATTAATGCATTTGGAGACCTTTCGAACTGTCATGGCCCCATGCTAAAGAATCGTGGGAGTTGTAGCTTTACAAGATCCTGAATAGGAGAGTTGTTACTTGGCTTTGGATGGGAATATTTTAATAAATCAAACACAGAAATAATCCTTAGAACATAAGAACATAAGAAGATAAGAACATAAGAAGAGCCATGCTGAATCGGGCCTCAGCCCATCTAGTCCAGCATTCTGTGTCACACAGTGGCCCACTAGTTGTACACAGGGATCTCTAGCAGAAAGGAGGGCAAATGTGCTCTTTAACTACCACTATTCACTTTTCCACATAATCACTAGACAATTGCCAATGATTTATTATTATTTACTAGCTTGGGGACCCGGCGGTGCCCGGGTTATTTGAGAAAGACATTGTGTGCCAAGGTTGGTCTTTGGTACTTTGAGTCCCATCATCCATGGTCTACCCTCCTGTAAACTGTAGAAGGATGGAGACTGGGTCATGGGGGCACAGGGTGCCAAGTGTAGTCTTTTTAGGTCTTTGTTCAGGGCTGCAGTGGTCTGTGGGAAATGAAGGCTTTGAAAGTACTACAAATCCCATAATCCATGGAGGTACCTCAAGTCCCACTCTTCTCCATACGGCAGTAGAATGTAGTGTGGGTCATAGGGGCACTGTGTGTCAAGCTTGGTATTGCATTGGGCCTCTGTGTGGCAAGTGTGGTCCTGATTCGTCATTGGTGTGGGCCGCTGTGCTCTAAGCAAGTGAGTTAAAGTACTGCAATTCCCGTCATCCATGGTGCATCCTACCTCAAACTGCACCAAGATTTAGAGTGCATCTTGGGGGGGGGGGGTGTCTGTGGGCCAAGTTTGGTCTTGTTCTGTCATTGTTGTGGACCTAGTCAGGAAAATGAAGTTGAGGAAGCCTTACTGTCAAATCTGGTTGTGGCCTAGTTTGTTAAATCAGCTGAAGGAAGCCTTTTTTAAAAAGTGCACTCTCTGGCACCTTTGAGATTTTGCATGTTGGAATGTTGGCCATGCAGAGTCGGTTATGCAAATTTCCCCTCAATGGCAACCAATCTCCTCTGTCTGGTGCCTTAGAGGGTTGGAGTTCTGAGGCTGGCCAATCAGAGTCGTTTATGCAAATAATCTGGTGCCTTAGAGTGTTGGTGTTCTGAGGCTGGCCAATCAGTGTCGTTTATGCAAATAATCCCACAGTGCCAACCAATCGAAATGCTGACAGATATTCCTCCGCACACACCACCGCTCGACCCACCACCCGCAAACACTGTCTTTTATTATATACATAGATTAATTTTATTATTTATTTACAGTATTTATATTCCACCCCTCTCACCCCGATGACTCAGGGCGGATTACAATGTACACATACATGGCAAACATTCAATGCCATAGACACACAACACATATAGACAGACAGTCAGAGGCTATTTAACTTTTTTCTGGCCACCAGGGGAGCTGTCGCTTCACCGTCCATCTGCGATACTGATGAAGTACTTTCCGCTTTCCCCGCATGCTTTTTGCTGGAGACGTTTTATGACCTCGTAAATTTGTTAAGTTAGTCTCCCCACACATAGGTGGTACCTAAATTTCCTACTTGACATATGCAACTGTCTTTCAGGTTGAAAAGGTCGACAACAAGCTACACAAAATTGGCCGGAAGCTCACTCCGACCCGGGCTGGCTTCAAACTCATGACCTTTCGGTCAGTAGTGATCTTAATGCAGCTGACACCCAGCCAGCTGTGCCACAGTCTCGGGGAACAAGTTTTCTGAAGCTGTCATGGAAGAAGTTGACACTGTGTTTCCACAACCAACATCTCACAGTTCTTTCAACATCTTCATCAGAAGCATAATGATGTCCCCGCAGATCTTCTTTCATTATCGGGAACAGATGGAAGTCAGACGGTCCTAAATCTGGACTGCATGGAGGATGCCGAACTGTGGTGAAATCCAGTCTCTTTCCATCTGTCAACCTTTTGCTTGTGAAACTTGGTGGTTGCTGTCATAGGACGTCCAACTCTTTGTTTGTCATGCAAGTCCGATGTTCCCACCTCAACATCTTTAAACTTACTCGCCTAACGACACACAGTAATCACATCAATACAATCACCATAATCAGCTTGCATTCTCTGATGAATCTCCTTTGGGGTGACACCTTCTGCTGTCAAGAATTCAATGACTGCACGTTGCTTAAATCGCATTGACCAACCATCTGCGCAGGGTTCCATATTTCACACTTTAACAACACAACCGTTCAATGCTAAGGCTTCCCGGCAAAATGGAACTGTAGAGGAGAGTCTACTGGACAAGCCAGTACCTGCCGCATACCAGTACTGCCATGTGTTGAGGAGTTACGAAGGTGGAGGCATTACTTTTCATTCAACCCTTGTATATTGTCAAAGGCTTTCATTGTCAGAATTACTGGGTTTTTGTGAGGTTTCCAGGCTGTACGGCCATGTTCCAGAAGCATTCTCTCCTGACGTTTCACTTGCATCTATGACAGGCATCCTCAGAGGTTGGGGGGTCTGTTGGAAACTAGGCAAGCTGGGTTTATATATCTGTGGAATAATGTCCAGTGTGGGAGAAAGAACTCTTGTCTGTTGGAGGTAGGTGTGAATGTTTCAATTGGTCACCTTGCATTTAATGGCCTAGCAATTTCAAGGTCTAGCTTCTTACTGCCTGGGGGAATCCTTTGTTGGGAGAAAACCTACACACACAGATAGATACTTACATAAAAACTCCCAAAAAAGAAGCACAATTAAAGCCCTGGCAGACTGTGCAAAAAGATTTGCGAACCCCACCTCCTCCAAGGTGAACTGAACCACCTAAACTGGGCTCTACAGGCCAGTGGATACTTCAGCACAAACATGAGGAGAGCTGCAAGACTGAAGGGCCCTGGATTATATGGCTGCGTGGAAGGGCCCTATATCCCAGGATCTTATCCCAGGTTTTCTACTTTAAGCTGGATTGTATAAGTGCCCACTGCTAATAATTTGTGATAATCTGGGATAAACAGAAAAACTGGGATCAGATCCTAGGAAATTGGGTCTGTTTGGAAGGGCCCTAAGAATCTATTGGTTCTCCAGCTTGGCTGTAAGGGTAACTTCCATCATAAGTTAGCCATATATTCTCAATGAGATTTCAAAGGCCCTTCCACACAGCCATATAACCCAGAATATCAAGGCAGAAAATCCCACAATATCTGCTTTGAATTAGGTTATCTGAGTCCACACTGCCATATATTCCAGTTCAAAGCAGAAAATGCAGGATTTTATTTAGCTGTGTGGAAGGGGCCCTAGAGAGGGGTGCTCTCAAATATAAAATAATAGCATTTTTATTTGCAGTTTTTCACTGTATTATGTGACTGTATGATCAATTTCAGGTGGAAATAAACTGCATTATGGGTCATATTAGGAGCCCCCGGTGACGTAGTGGGTTAAACCCCTGTGTTGGCAGGACTGAAGGTCAATAGGTCGCAGGTTCAAATCCAGGGAGAGTGTAGATGAGCTCCCTCTGTCAGCTCCAGCTCCCCATGTGGGGACATGAGAGAAGCCTCCCACAAGGATGGTAACAGATCAAAACCTTCGGGCGTCCCTGGACAATGTCCTTGCAGACAGCCAATTCTTTACTTTACTTTACTTTACTTTATTTGGGCTTCTATGCCGCCGACTCCCTGAGGCTCGTGGCGGCTCACAGGAACCGAAGGTGCAATAAAACACAAAGCAATGCAATAAAAACATCTAAAACAATTAAACAATTAAAACAGCAAAGTACAAAACCCCCAGATACAGTTCAGAGATTATAATGGGAAAAGCAGCGAAAACGCTAAGCAGAATAGGTAATACACAATATGAAGTGTTTTATACAATAATATAGTCAGTTCTCATAGGTCTACAAATGCATATATTTTATCACAGATATGTCATCATTGTACAATCATATAAACAAAAATGTATCATCATAATGCAGTTCAAAACAATAGCGGTGGCTGGGCTCACATAAAGGTGAACCAGGGCGCCCAAGCTCCGAGAGAGTGAATGGGAAAAGGCACAGGCACAGTCCCGTACGCCTTCCCTGCGTGATAAATGTTATAAATAAAAGACCTCCACAAGTGTGATCTCACAAATATTGTAGGTCTGCAGGGGGTCGTCGTGGGGCCAACGAAAAGGGTCCCGCGCGCTCGTTCACCCCGTAGGGGCTTCTTCAGGGCCGGGGTCGTGGCCTAGATTCCGAACTCTCGCGAGCGTCACGTTGGGATTTGGACACTAGAGTTACAGTAATGCATAGATTATAATACAAGTCTCAAATAAACATAATGGTTATATACAACGCTACTCAAAGGGAACAGCCAGAGTCATGGGGAAAATATTTACACAGCATTATATGAAAGAGACAGGCAAGTACATACCAGAGCTGGGAACAACAGGAGCACCGCAGGTGGAAGCAGTATCCGTGGATACTGGGCCAAAAGCGCTGTGGTTCGGATAGTTAGCAATTAAATAGTATCAAGCACAGGCGTCTCAACTAAACTAATAATTCACTGATGGATAGCTTGTCATTGAGGCCACAGCGTAGGAGCTATGACAGAGAACGCCCTCCAGTGGGTAGATGTCAGTTTAGCCGATTTCGCCGAAGGTATCTCCAACAAGTTAGCATCCTCGGAACGTAGTGATCTCGGGGGACAATATGGGGTGAGTCGGTCCCTCAAGTACGCTGGCCCCAGGCCGTGCAAGGCCTTAAAGGTAAGAACCAACACCTTGAAGGAGATCCGGTGCTCAATTGGGAGCCAGTGCAGATCCTGCAAAACAGGTGTAATGTGGCAACCTGCTGGGGTTCCAGACAGGAGCCGGGCGGCAGTGTTCTGCACCAGCTTGAGCTTCCGGGTCGCCGACAAAGGAAGGCCAACGTAAAGCGCGTTACAGTAATCCAGCCTTGAGATGACCGTAGCTTGGATCACCGTGGCCAGGTCATTCCGGGAGATATAGGGGCCAGCCTCCGAGCCTGTCGCAGTTGAAAAAAGCAACCTTGCTGACCGCGGAGACCTGGGCCTCCATGGTCAGCTGGGAGTCCAGATGAACTCCCAGGCTCTTAACGGAAGGCGATGGGCATAACGCCACACCATCCAGGGTCGGAAGCTGGACACCTACACCACCCGGGTGGCCTGACCACAAGATCTCCGTCTTCGCCGGATTCACCCTCAACCTACTGGCTCGCAGCCATCCAGTAACGGCCTCGAGGCAGTGTTGGAAATTATCGGGGACGGATCCCGGCCTGCCCTCCATCCTCAGAATGAGCTGGGTGTCGTCAGCGTACTGGTGGCACTCCAGCCCATTACTCCGCACCAACTGTGCAAGCAGCTGCATGTAGATATTAAACAACAGAGGGGAGAGGATGGCCCCTTGCGGAACTCCACAAACTAATGAGGAGCCCTCGGAGACCACCTCACCCCTCCTCACACGCTGAGACCACTGGTGGAGGAAGGAGGTCAGCCAGAAGCAACTTGCAGTTTATCAAGTCACTCCTGACACAACAAAATTGTGCAAATTGATCACATTTTCCTTTTTCCCTAAAAGGGCATAACGTTCTGTCTTACAATTGCCTAATATTTGAAGAAGTTATTATAAAGGATCATTATCTTATGCCTTAATGCATATTTCATTTTAAATTTATTTTCAAAAACAATTATTACTTGCATGAGCTAGGCTAAAAATCTTAAGTAATTAATAGGCATCTACCACACCAAAGGAGGGAGGAGGAATGGAGATTTATATTGCAGATCTTGCACATGTCTAGTCAAAAGTAAAGCCCAGTCAATGCAATGGGCTTAATGGCAGGTAACTGCATATAGGATTGAAGTCTTAGTTCCTGGAGGCAGAAAGGTGGGAAATGTCATTCAAATGATGGATGCTTTTATAATGCAATGAGATGTTTCTCCAATTATTCTCAGCAACCATAAATGGCCGGAGGACATGCAAAACATTCTGCGCTGTGCAATTTTGCTAACTGACCACTTGGTGTCAGAGATGTATTGTACTCATGTTGCTCATTGCTGGGCAGGCAGACCTTCTAAAATCAGAAATAATGTCTGTTGTGTCAATGGCGTTCACATTTTTTAAAAGATGGTTTTGCAAAAACAGTGCTTTATCATTTTTATTCTGATTTCCATTCTCTGCGGCACGTCCTGCATGCCTCATCAGTTTCCATCTCTTTCTCACACCTTCCTTTTTCTTTATCTATATATCCCCTGAATGCTAAAACAATATGAACTATGCAATGCATCATGTGACAAGAAGAGTTAATAAAAGATGTACTTGCTTTCCCCGGGGATGCTCTTTCTGTTTCTAATTAGGCCTCTCTTGGGAGGGGGAATTCGTCCATCAAAACAACTTTCAGGTGGAAAAGGCAGTTTTTCTGCTGAAATGGTAACTCCCATCATGAGGGGAATTGCTTTTGACTGCATTTCACATTTAGCCAAATCAAGATTTCTAGTCAGCAAACTGAAACAGAAACATTTTGTAAGGTTTCCTGGCAAGGACAAAAAAGTTTGTTGGTTTAGGAATGGAAATAAAATCTGAATTTTAGAACCCAAGTGGGCTGACAACAATGATTCAAGATCCGGTCTCCAGGGTGCAAATCCAAATCACTATACATTGCCTGTCTCTCTCAGGGCCCTTCCACTCAGCCATATAACCCAGAATATCAAGGCAGAAAATCAGAATCATAGAGTTGGAAGAGACCTCATGGGCCATCCAGTCCAACCCCTTGCCAAGAAGCAGGAAAATCACATTGAAAGCACCCTCAACTGATGGCCATCCAGCCTCCAAAGAAGGATTCTCCACCACACCCTGGGGCAGGGAGTTCCACTGCTGAACAGCTCTCACAGTTAGGAAGTTCTTCCTAATGTTCAGGTTGAATCTCCTTTCCTGTATTTTGAAGCCATTAATCCACATCCTAGTCTCCTGGGTAACAGAAAACAAGCCTGCTCCTTCCTTCCTATGACTTCCCCTCACATTTTAATACATTTTAATACATGGCCCTTATCTCCTCTCTGCCTTCTGTTCTGCAGGCTAACCATGTCCAGCTCTTTAAGCTGCTCCTCGTAGGGCTTGTTCTCCAGAACCTTGATCATTTTAGTCGCCCTCCTCTGGATACATTCTAGCTTATCAATATCTCCCTTAAATTGCACTGTCCAGAATTGGACACAGTATTCCAGGTGTGGTCTGACCAAGGCAGAATAGAGGGATAGCATGACTTCCCTAGATCTAGACACTATACTCCTATTTATGCAGGCCAAAATCCCATTGACTTTTTCTGCCACTGCACGACATTGTTGGCTCATGTTTAACTTGTTGTCCACAAGGACAGCTGAATAAAATCCCACAGTATCTGCTTTGAACTGGGTTATTTGAGTCCATACTGCCATATATTCCAGTTGAAAGCAGATTATGTGAGATTTTATTCAGCTCTGTGGAAGGGGCCTGATACTGCAGGGAATTTATATCTCTATGACAAGTAGCCAGCCTCTGGTAGTCTCATCATCCATGATTTTGTCCAATCTTCTTTTATCCATATTGGCCACTGACACTAATTATAGAGCAGACTCCCACAGTCTAAATATGTCGTGAATGAAAAACATATTTAAATCTTTGAATCTTTCACCGTTTAGGATTTCTGTGTGACTTAACAGCTAATAATCAAATTGCCATGAGAAGCATTGAACTTCTCTATATCTATGGCAGCCTTGATCCACGTGTTTTGGAATGCGGTGCTGAGCATGGACCCATGGAATCACAAGTAGCATTCCTGGCCCATAGATTACCAATCTTGCTCTAACGACAATGGTTTAGTTTTTTCTGCAAAAAAGACAACCTCCTATTGTTTCAACCTTAGTTCAACTAAAGGGGCTAGCTGAAGACAAGCACATAGGTGATGACTGTACTTTTGTTAGTAACGTGAATAAAATCAAGCCCACAAAAACACAGAAACATTGGATGTGCTATAGGGTGATTTATTAGAATATTTTTAATATCTTCGAACCTCAGGACTCAGTCATGCAGGCCTACATAGCATAACCCATGCTTTTAATGTGAAAGGGAAAAAACTATATCCTTTTCTTCTTTCCATGCCTCATTTTAGATCTCGCCTATGTTTTTCTTTAACAGCACTTTCTGGAAGGTCTGTTTGAGACAGTTATTGTTGGAAATAGCAATCTACTTCAAGCCTCCACTAGTAAAAATGGGGGGGTTGGCTCTCTCTGGAGGATCTGGAGGATTCTGGTTTTCCAAAAGGTTATAATCTCTAAAAGGCCATGCATTTCCAAAATTTATAGCCCTATGATTTTATCTTAATTACTGTAGTTCCTATCATTTAGAATTCAGTGTGTGAGGCTTGAATGGAAAGTAATGCCTCCACCTTCGTAACCCCTCAATAGATGGCAGTACTGGTATGCGGCAGGTACTGGCTTGTTCAGGAGACTCTCCTCTACAGTTCTATTTTGGCGGGAAGCCTTAGCATTGAACGGTTGTGTTGTTAAAGTGTGAAGTATGGAACCCTGCACAGACGGTCTGTCAATATGATTTAAGCAACGTGCAGTCATTGAATTTGAATTCTTGACAGCAGAAGGTGTCACCCCAAAGGAGCTTCATCAGAGAATGCAAGCTGTTTATGTTGATTGTGTTGATGTGAGTACTGTGCATTGTTGGGCAAGTAAGTTTAAAGATGTTGAGGTGGGAACATCTGACTTGGGTGACAAACAAAGAGTTGGATGTCCTGTGACAGCAACCACCGAGTTTCACAAGCAAAAGGTTGACAGATTGATTCAGGATGATTGACATATCACTCAGAGCGAAATTTCAAGTATAATCGACATTTCACAAGAACGTGCGGGTCACATTATTGCTTGGCTTGGCTATCAGAAGACCTGTGCACAATGGGTACCCAGCTTGCTGACGCCTGAAATGAAAGCGCACAGACTTGAAATTTGCCAAGAACTCATCTTGCATGACGAGAATGAAGGTGATGGCTTTCTCCATTCAATTGTGACAGGAGATGAAATGTGGGTACACCATTACAACCAAGAGACAAAGTGTCAGTCTATGGAATATCGACACAAAGACTCGCCCCAGAAAAAGAAATTCAAGACATAGTCCTCAGCTGGAAAAATAATGGCAACAGTGTTCTCAGATGCAGATGGTGTTATCCATGTTGATTTCCTTGAACGTGGAGCAACAATAAATTCAGAGCGTTACATCACAACATTGTGAACTTTGAAACGACGACTAACAAGAGTCTGAAATTAAAAGGAAAATGTTTTCCTGCAGCATGACAATGCCAGACCACATACTTCACATGCCACCACAGCAGAACTTCAGAGACTGGATCTCACCACCGTATGGCATCCTCCATACAGTCCAGATTTAGCACTGTGTGACTTCCATCTGTACCTGATAATGAAAGAAGATCTGCGGGGACATAATTATGCTTCTGATGAAGACGTTGAGAGAACTGTGAGATGCTGGTTGCGAAAACAGGGTGTCGACTTCTACCGTAATGGCTTCAGAAAACTTGTTCATTGTTGACAGAAATGTATCCAATTGTCTGATGATTATGTGGAAAGGTGAACAGTGGTAATTAAAGAGCACATTCTAAGGATTATTTCTGTGTTTGATTTATTAAAATATTCCCAAACCAAACCTTTTCAAACCCCTCGTAAACCTCAGAAGGTGGAAGAATTTTGTTTCGGACTTTTCATTCAACCCTCGTAGTTTCAACCTCAGACTAGGCTAAGAAGACCTGCTTCCAAAACTAGGCCTCTAGCTTTCCCCCTCTGTCCTCTTAGATTTGTGACTTAGGCTTTAAGTTCATTCCAAACATCACAAAATATTTTAGATTTTTCAGTTTTTAGGCTAATTTAAGTACAGTGGTGGCAGGGGATTACATTGATAACTATAATGTTCAGCACTATGTTCACAGGGTTGTCAACCAGTTGTTTATGGAAAGACCATTAACAGGATATAAATACAAGTGCACTTTTCATATTGTAGGAAATTAAATCTCCATGTATTCAAGTCACCTCTTGACTTCTACAGACCTGTTGGATTTCATAGGGTTTTCCAAGAATGCATCTATTTTGAAAATTTAATCCAATTTGACACTACTTTTAACTGTCATGGCCCAATGCTAGGGAATCCTGAGATCTGTAGATCCATCCATTTTTGGCTGAGACCCCTTCTACACTCCCATATAATCCAGTTCAAAGCAGATAATCTGGATTTTATATGGCAATGTAGAAGGGACCATAGTCCTTTTAATTGGTAGCCAATTACGATCTCATCCTCCTCTAATTTATCCAGAGCACCTTTAAAGCCACCTGTTACATGTTACAAGGTCTAAGTACAGCTTTCTTGCACTTCTCTTACTGATTTACACAAGAAGTTTTGCATCAGTAGCTAATCACTTTCTTTACTTTTACAAACTCATCTTGTTTAATTTGGTTTTGGGCCCATTTGGTTAGGTATCTCAGCCATTTAATCACACTTTACTCTTTTGAAATCATGTATTTATTCAGTGGGTGAACTTGAATGCTTGTTGCTGCATGCATTCAAATCATTTATGTCTTATGGTGATTCTAAGGTGACCCTATCATGGGGATTTTGGGGCAAGATTTGTTCAGAAGGAGTTTTGCCTTTGCCTTCCTGAGAGAGTTTGACTTGCCTGAGGGCACACAGTGGTTTCCATGGCCGAATGGTGAATCAAGCCATGTTCTCCATATGCTTGTTGTTCAAAATCGTAGTCTGAAGTATTTCTTCTTTTCTTTCAGATTGAACTGAGTGTACTTTTGTGGTGATGTCAGTCTACCATTTGATATCTGGCTTAGGAAAAGAATTGCCAGAACATTCGGGCTGGGAAGCGACCTGCAAACCCTGGTTTCAGACTTGGCTTCACTGCTTACATCTCTCTATTGTGAAAACCGACAATTTATTTGTGTGTTGTGCTTTCTTTAACCAGTTATAGATCTGTAAAAGAACCTTTTATCCCATTTTTATGGAGTCTTTGCTGAGATATTTTGTCAAAAGCCTTTCAGAAGTTCAAACAATGTCCCTGTCCACTTATTTATTGACACTTTCAAAGAACACTAAAATGTTAGTGAGAGAAGACTTACCTTTTCAAAAGCCATATTGATATTTTCTCAATATTTTCTCCTCTTGTTTTGGAGAGAGAAAAGTAGGTGAAACACATTAAAATGGGCAATTATTTTTTAAGAAAAGGAGCCATCATGATGTATTGGTTTGAGCGCTGGCGTTTGACTTTGAAGGTTAGGGTTCGAATCCCATTTAACTATGGAAAACTACTGAGCAATTCACACTCTTTTAGCCTCAGAGGAAGGGAAAGGCAAACAATCCCCTTCTGAACAAATCTTGTCAAGAGAACCGTGATACCGTAGCTTCATGCTAGGTCACCATAAGCTGGAAACAACTTGAAGGCACACAACAGTAAATGATTTAAAGTAGGGATGGAAAAATAGGCCCTCGGGATGTTGTTGACATCATCCTATATCATTGGCTGATGGAAGATGGGAGTCTGACAATTTCTGGGAGGCTGCAGTTATTCCAATGGGATAAAGAGCCACGGAGGATTCAGAAACCTGTAGTGTGTTAGAATTGAGTTTATAGGTGGCAGTGCGGGGGGGAGAACATTCCCTGACCCACTTCCTGCGGACTGAGATAAGTGAAACTTGACACAGTTACATATTAGTCCTTCTCTCCATAGGTGCCACCTAGGGACACACACTTCTCCCATCTTTTTAAGCAACTGTAAACACCTTGCTTGTATAAATCAACAGGCTGCTCCAAAAGCCACAATGTGACTTCGGAAACCAGAGTCTCATCATCTGAAAAATGCTTGCCCTTCAAAAATCACTTCATTGTTGGAAAGAGGTAGAAGTCTGATGATGCAAGGTTGGGTGAATAAGGGAGATGCGGTAGAATTTCAAAGCCACAGGAGCATGCTTCCATTTAGGCCAGTGTTTCGCAACCAATGTGCTGGGGCACACTAGTGTGCCGTGAGTGATCATCAGGTGTGCCGTGGGAAACTGGAACCTCCAGGAGGGGGGGGGAGAGTCTAGTGTGTTGAAGTATAAAACCCTAAGAAACCTACCTCGATAAAGGCACAAAATTACAAACACCCCCCTCTCCCCACCCGTTGTCTACTTGGTCTCTCCCTCTCCATGCATTGGGAAGGCCTGCCTCCCTTCCCCAAGTAGAGACCTCCTCTTGCCTCCTGGGGGTTCTGTGTGGGAAGTTTGGCCCATTTCTATCATTGGTGGGGTTCAGAATGCTCTTTGATTGTAAGGGAACTATATATCCCAGCAACTACAACTGTCAAGATTTATTTCCTCTGAACTCCATCTGCGTTCATATTTGGGCATATTGAGTATTCATGCCAAGTTTGGTCCTGATCCAACATTGTTTGAGTCCACAGTGCTCTCTGGATATAGGTGAACTACAACTCCAAAACTCAAGGTCAATGCCCACCAAACTCTTATAGCATTTTCTCTTGGTTATGGGAGTTCTGTGTGGGAAGTTTGTGTCTTTCTGCCATTCCTGCCAGGATATCTATGTTGAGTTCATTGAAACAGGCCCAGGTTTCACACTGAGTGTATAAATACATTTAAAACATATTAACTAATATGCATTACTGTGTTAGAGTGTCATTTTGTGTCATTTTGGTTGGTGGTGTGCCCCAGGATTTTGCAAATGTAAAAAGTGTGCCGCGGCTCAAAAAAGGATGGGAAACACTGATTTAGGCAACTGGTGCATAGGATGCCCCAGTTATCATGGTACCCTTTGCTAGGAAATCCATCAATACTATTTAGTGCTGGTCCCAAAATACTGTGAACATGACCTTGCCTGCCAAGAATTGATCACATGCCTTCTTTGGAGGCGGTGCATCATGATACTTCCGTTGCATCAACTGGACTTTAGTCTCAGGATCATAGTGGTGTATCCTGTGTGATCAGTCTGTTGAAAAAGTCCTCCTGGTTTCAATGGCACATCGTCAATAGAGCCTGAGAGAGTTCGACTCATTCCTGCTTCTGGAAAGGTGTGAGCAGCCGAGGGACCCATCGAGCAAATACCTTATGCATGTGAAGATGGTCTTGGATGATTTTTTTCCCATGGACCCAACACTAATTTTGATATTTTGGACGAGATGGCGAATGGTTATTCAGTGATTTTCCAAAATGGCGACCTCCACTTGCAGGATGGTGTGTTCATCAATAGCAGAGTGGGGTCACCCTGGAATTGGAGCTGTTTCCACCGAAGTTTGACCACATTTGAATTGATGACACCAATTCTTGACTAGATCATATGATGTGGAATCATCACCATAAATTTCTTTCAACTCATCAAATGTCTCCTTTGTTGTGCGGCTTTTCTTAAAATTCATAAAGAAACGTGTTGACTACTCTGTATTCCACTGGGCCCTTTATCAAACCTCACACTTCTTCAGCACATGTAAAATCAAGACCACTATCAGTTCTGAGTTGTAAATTGATACGTAATCTATAGAGACTTATATCATTACACATGTGCAGTTTCAGCATCCTGTGATAAATAGAAGTGGATCAGGGGAAATCTTTAATGAACGGTACCCGTAGCTACTATGTTATATTATTTTCTGTTTACTGAATTGTCTATATATTGTCGTACTCATTATAGGAAAGAGCTCCAGTACAAGCTGTCTTCCCAATAACCTAGCTGTTTTTCAGAATTGTAAAATACAACATACGACCATGCCTATGTATATATGAAATCCACTAGATGGTGCTATTTGTTAAGTGGATAGTTTCTTCTCCCTAAGAGAAAGAATAGTTTAGGATTTTGCCAGTTTTGCTAGCAAAGAGTACAGGGGAGTGATTCATCACAAAGCCATTAATTCAATCAGCCCTGATTATGTTGCAAAATGAATATTTTATACAGTCATATTTTATATTAACAGATATGGGCTTGTAGAACTGGCGATTTTGCAAAATTGCTTTTTAAACTTTATGGATCTTTGCTATGTTATGAGATCATCTTTGTATTACAGCAGCCATATCTGGACTATGGTTAAAGGGCAAGTGCAACTGCAATAGAATATCGGCTGTATAAAAACAATTAGTGAAATAATTATGCTTTATAGCTCAGGTTTCAGAACATTAACATGGAAGGGAAACACAGAAAAGTGGGTGGGAGCAGATATTGTTGGAGTTTACAACCTTTGCATTCCTATACTCAGTGGGATCAAGTACTGAGCTGCCGAACTTGCTGATTGAAAGGCTGGCAGTTCAAATCTGGGTAGCAGAGTGAGCTCCTACTGTTAGCCCCAGCTTCTGCCAACCTAGTAGTTCAAAACATGCAAATATGAGATCAATAGGTACCGTTCCGGCAGGAAGGTAATGGCGCTCCATGAAGTCATGCCAGCCCCATGACCTTGGAGGCATCTATGGACAACACTGTCTCTTTGGCTTAGAAATGGAGATGAGCACCACTCTCAGAGTTGGACACAATTGACGGTTTGAATCTGAGGAGTGAGGTGAGCTCCCGTCTGTCAGCTCCAGCTTCTTATGCAGGGACATGAGAGAAGTCTTCAAGTCACTCCTCACACACACACACACACAATCCAAAATCTGCCACAGGTATCTAGGTAAATCCATGAGACAATGAGAATTATGGGGTGCGTAACTTGTGTTGAAGAAAGGGCTACTAGGCCCTAATTTCAGCCAGGAATTGAAAAAATAACCACCAAGGTGCTAAATTTGGTTCATTTTATGTGCCCTTACATAGCAAAAACAGATATGCTTTAATGTTGTGGATCCTTTTTCAAGGTATTGTGTGAAAGCAAAATGCCAAGCTCATTAATATGTTGCAGTCAGGGCCGTAGCCAGGATTTTGATTCGGGGGGGCTGAGTTTGGTTCGGGGCCTGAGACTGGGTGGAAGAGGGTCTACCCTAGCAAATCTTTTGTATTGTTATCCCAATAACCCCATTAATGTGGGATATAATGAGCATGGTGATCAGATCATGATGTGAATAAACATAACAGTTTAAATAATGTACCAGTAAGGCCTTTTCGCGGACCACCCTGAGAATTTTTGGGGGGCTGAAGGCTACATGCCCCCTGGCTACATGCCTGGTTGCAGTGATCAGCACCAAGATCAAGAGGGCACCAAAAACTATTTAAGCAGATTGTGGTGGAGAGTGCCTCTCACACTGCACACAAGTTTTCTTGGAAGAGCATGGCATTTTACAGAGGAGAAATGTGAGATACACTTTGGAAGAAAATAGGATTTCTGAGAGAAAGCTGAGATCTTATCCTTTCTTTTTCTGACTAACAGAATTTCATTCAATAATTAAGAATTTAGAAGGTTATTGTGGCACAAGTGAGCCTTAATGCAGAATGAAGGCCTTCTGCAGACTTTCAATGCAGGAAATGTGTCGCTGTGGATAATTGCTAGCCTACCTCTCTG
Source organism: Anolis apletophallus (assembly GCA_030556195.1). Classification (NCBI taxonomy): domain Eukaryota; kingdom Metazoa; phylum Chordata; class Lepidosauria; order Squamata; family Anolidae; genus Anolis; species Anolis apletophallus. The sequence goes on along the minus strand of JARBWK010000006.1, from coordinate 84,356,207 downwards.
AATATATTGTCGGTTTGCTTCCGAGTCTTCAATTCTATCTTTTATCTATTGATTTGTCTCTCAATTCTACTTCCCAATTTGATCTCGGTCACATTTGATTCCTTTACAGCCATGAATAGTGACTTCAGTTTCCCTCTGAACTACCGGCTCCAATCCTGTGGCCCTTAATACGACAATGTTATGTTCCATTTTAACTCTATGGCAGCATTGTAGTAAATCTGGATTTCAATGTTTGGAGGCACTAGAGCTTTCTCCCTCATCATTCTAAATACCAACGCTTAAACTACAAATCTTTGGTCTGTTGCCATTGAAGTTAATGTGGAATGTAGTACTATAATTGGTTCTCCAGTTAAATGGTTTTCCATCTTCTATTTCTTTTTTGCTGGAATTCAGAATTGTGATCACTTTCTAGTGAAGGCGCATTTATTAATTATTTAATTTACTTCAGTTTTTAAAATATTTTATATGTACATGTGGCCCGCCCTGTCGTTTCTGCTTTGGAGTCACTTGTGTTGTTGTGTTTTCACATTTTATTGTGTATTTGATTGTGTTTATTGCTTTTATTGTGTTTACTGTTCTTGATGTTTCTGATATTTTGTGATGTGTTGTTTGGGCACGGCCCCATGTAAGCCGCTCCGAGTCCCCTCTGGGGAGATGGATGCGGGTTAGAAATAAAGTTTTATTATTATTATTATTATATTTATACCCTGCCTTTCTCACCCCACAGGATTTTGTACGACAGCTTACAAAATCAGGCAAAAATTCAATGCCATAATACACACATTCCAATATAACCATAAAACATACTGTATCAACTATATAAAACAATTAAAACATATAAGCGAATCAAAACACATAAGACAATGAAACAGATTAAAACATATAACATATTAAAAGCATAAAGTGCTGGGTCTTAAGTTTATACTTAGTAATTAATCCATAGTCATTGAAATTGAATTTCGTATTGGCCTATTCTCTGAATGCCCATGCAAAGCTAGGTCTTTAGGGGTTTTTTTCCTGAAGACCAGGAGGGATGAGGCCTGCCTGATGTCACTAGGGCGGGAGTTCACAACTGAGGGGCCACCACTGAGAAGGACCTGTCTCTCATTCCCACCAATAGTGCTTGCAAAGGGGGTGGGACCGAGAGCAGAGCCCCCCTGCAAATCTTAAAACTCTAGTTGGCTCATAAAGGGAGATATGTTTGGATTAAAAGATTGTCACATCAGCCAGGCACAAGAAGTTTGGCTTCTTAAGATCAGGAATAAAATGGTGTCTCTTCTCATTTCAGTTATAAAGACTGTAGTTGAACCTCTTTACATCATCCTCCACTTCATTTGAAGGCAAGAGGTCAGCAGAGAGAGTGGTTACTGTCTCTAGCATCTTCTACTGGTTACAAATCATCCATATAATCCAGATTATCAAGGCAAATAATCCAAATTGTCTGCTTTGAACTGGATTATATGAATCCTCACTGCCATATAATCCAGTTCAAAGCAGATAGTCTGGATTTTATATGGCAGTGTAGATGGGGCCTGAGATAACTATCTAAGGCTAGATCTTCACTGCGATATAATCCAGATTGTCAAAGCAGATAATACACATTATCTGCTTTGAACTGTATCATATAATTTACAGAGCCATAAAATCAATTCAAAGCAGATAGTATAGATTTTATATGGCAGCATAGATCCAGACTTTCTTGCTTCACACTTTCACCTGTGAGGAGAAGAAGAGTCTTTTCAACACTGGCCGGGGATATTTTTCTTTTGCAAAGACTGGTTTGATGAATGGGTATTCAGGGATTTCTGAACAAGTGAAGTTTTGTGATAACAGACACATCTTGTCAGGCTCATATTTGTACAAAAGTGGAGGTGGGAGTGCAAAAGTTAAAGGAAAGAGCCTATAATAGTCAGAAGTCTACTTTGCTAGATACTGAACATCTTTCTGTAAAGACTGTGCCGTCTGCTGATTTCGATCAGTCATTTTCAGCCCATACATTAATAAAATATTCTATTATTTTTCCTTGAAAAGGGTACCTATAGCTCCTTTCCAAAGCCATGATCTACAGAGACTTTTCGCTCTTTCTCTCCTCCCTCCCGCCTTTCTTCTATACGGGAGAAAAGGAGGGGGAGAGAAAGAAAGAGAAGACTATATATTCCTGATACTGATAGCATGTTGCAAAAAAGTAATGCTGTTGGTTTTCAGGGATTTAGGCAGCCTAATTTAAAGCATTTGAGAGCTTAGGCAAATAAACCTGTTGTTTTTAAATTGGAGATGCTATACTTTAGGAGGTATTTTACGTTTTTCTTCCACGATCAAACACAGCACTGCCAACTATCTTCCAGAGATGAGGTGTTGCTGTTTTAATGCTTTACATACCATGTCAGACGGAAAGCAGGCAATATGCCAACCCATCAACAAAAAGCAGAACTCCTAATTTACAATTGGAAATGATACAGCTTCAAAAGCGCAGGCTGAGGCAACATATGTTGCAGAGCATCTGAATAAATCAAATACCATCCACAGCTAATGAAACATGCTTCAATGTGCTTAACACTGAATTACTTTTGATTAAAATGCTTACAGGGAGACAAATGTAAACCACTGCTAGGTGCGCTGTCTTCGGAGTTATGGGCTGAATCTAATTTGAAATGGATAAGAACTTACAATTCATTTCTTCTGCATTTTTTGTTTTGTTTTTTTAAAATATACAAACAGCAATTTCAAGTGTGTCATTCAAACTGGTGGAATTGCAAGTACAGCCTGCATGTTTAGTAGAGTCATGCAAATGCAGTTCAAGTGATTTAATATGCTCGCCATCTCAGGTAGATAACTTGATCAATGGTGTATTTACAGTTATGGAACAAACAGGCAATGTCAGGGAAGTGTTTCAAGCTATTAAGATTCCCAGCATGTAATGTTCGATGCAGGGAGTATCTTTAGCAAAACAACAACAGGGAAAGCAGGATGAATGACCAACTTTTGGCAACAACACTTAACGCTAACTGCAGGAATAGAATGCATTGGCAAAGAGTAGGGAAAACGTGGCCATATTACAATATTATCATTTATAATGATTTATCATAATTACGTAGTAGGTCACAGTCCATAGATAGCTTCAGGTATCCAGATATCCAGTGGCATTTTGTATCTTTTCCAAACAATAACCCCTTTTGTCAGATGGTAGAACTTTTTACAAAACAACAACAATCTAAATTATTATTTAAATTATTCAAATCCAGACCTTAGGGACAATACTTTTTTGTACTACAACTCCCGCAATCCCTCAGCCAGTATATAGTCCAAAAAGGCAACCTTCCCATGCTCTGATCAGAATTCCCAATGGGTGTGTGCAAGCTCTGGACACGCTTAAAGGAGCTGCCCAGATTGTGATCATAGATAGAGAGTGGCCAAGACTGCTGAGTCTGCCAAGTCTCTCTGTGACATCAGACTAATCGTCCATGCAGTGCCTGATAACTGTCACAGCCATTGGGCTGTGAACATACTTGTCATGTAGGGCCAATACTCATCAGCAAGCTGGCATATCTAGTATATGGGTTGAATGAATCTCTCTTCACCATTTCAAAGCTGACTGGGAGAGGGTGCTGTGAGGTGTCTGACTAGCAGAAGTTGTTTTTAAATTTCTTGGGCTTCTGTATGGATAATGGCTAAGGCTGCTTTTTTAAACGTAGGACTGTATGTTTCCTGCAACTCAAATCTATCTTATAAATAAATACATTTTTCTTTAAAAAAGCATTCCACATAATCCAGTGCACCCATCTTTGAATTTACTTCCACTTGAGGAAGCATAAAACAAAATACAACCTAGGCAGCCATATGTTGGAAATGCTGCATTGATGTATTTTTTTGCACAACACAAGATGGAAAGTGTGGTGGAAGTTGTGATGGTCAGTGACTGTAATAAAGTTTTGTGTTGTATTGTGTGGTGAAAGCTCCTTCCTTGGAGGGTTTTAAACAGAGGCTGTGGCCATCTGTTGGGGGTTCTTTGATTAATAAAACTGAATAAAACTTTATTTATATACCGCTTTATCTCCCTGAGGGGGACTTGGTGGTTTCCAAGTAACATCACCAAAACATACTGAGTAAACAGCATAACATAAAATTAACAAAACAACATAAGCATAAAATTATCACAATAACACACATATTAAAAATAATCTTGCCTGTTCAGAGCAATTAAAAGGCCAAACTGAGGCTAGTGCAAACTCAAAATATGAGGGGATCGGGAATTAAGTACAGTGCTATAACAGGCTACCAGCAATAGCAGGTACGAGCCTGTGGCTGCTCATTCCCAGGGCCTACTGGAGGGATGACTGGGGTAATAGGAAGTATAAGGCCATATTCAACAGTGCTTGGGGCTGGGCTAGAACTGTCATTCTCAAAGGCTTGTTGAAACCACTAGGTCTTCAAGCTGTAAAAACAGATTGTGCTTTTCCTGCATGGCAGGGGGTTGGACTGGATGTCCCATGAGGTCTCTTCCAACCCTATTATTCTATGAAACTTGGTGGTTCATAAAGCTTCTCTTAGAAGTGAAATTCTTTCCAAAATGTCTATATGCCTAGACCCAACAGATAGTTAAGAGATCCTTCTTCTGTTTTCTTTGCTATATTGCTTCCTTACTTGTGTGTTGATATTTCCACCAACATTCCTCTTCCTCCCTCTTTCTTTTCTTGTATATTCAGTATGAGGAAACCTCATGTCTTCATGTTACAAAATGTTGTCTTTTGTGAATGACCATCTTCAGTGCTTAAAGTCACAAAAACCATGATTTTGCTCTTTTGTTATCTGTTTTTGGAGAAATATAGCAGCTATGCCTGTGAACATATACCGTAGTAGGTAACCTGTGACCATCAGATTTCAATAACTAATAGTTATTTACAATAGCATCCTTTTAGGGACTTCTGTTGGCAACCTTTTAGTGGCTTTTAGATGGTATAAGCTAGACTTGTGCCATCATAAGTTTCTTTTTTAATGTGATCATTGCAGCAGTTATAATTTTCTACTGACCTTACACAATGACCCAATTTCCCCCAGGATTCACCTTAGTTTGGTGAACAATGACACATTTCTGCACCTGGCTATAAGGCTACTTGATCCTCATCACTCTCTAATGGTCACTAAATGGTGAGTGAAAAGGTGAGCCCGGCTGTTAAAAGTTGAGCTCTTTGGGAAATTGAGAAGGAGGTATTATTGTATTTCCACTTATGTATAACTTTATGACACATCCCAATGCAGATTCTTGGCCAGCCTTCTGCAATTGATCAGTTCAGTCCTCTGGAAACAGCCCGCTGAATCAGAAGGAACAGGGAGAGGGAATGAAGAGAAAGAGGATGAGAAATATGGTGGCCACGGCAACTCTTGGCTGTTGGCTCATCTTCTGTTGGCTTCAGTTCTGTCTAGATCAGTAAGTGATTGCAAGAAGAAATATGTCAACAGGAAAACAAGTGTTCCCAGTACAGGCAAAATCTTGAAGCTAGAAGATTCTGGTTCAAATCTGGCTTTAGTCACAAGCATGGATTAAGATTAAGATTATTTGGCCACCTAGGGTTCTATCTGAATGATTTCAGTGTACTGTTGTTGTTTGCCTTCAAGCAATTTCAGACTCATAGCAAACATATTTTATTGGCAAGCTTTGTTCAGAAGGGTTCTGAGGATGAGAGTGTACTAAGGTCACCCAGGCTTCCATGGCTGAATGGGGATTCAGAGTCATAATCCAGTGTTTTTGCATTACTCTATGCTGGCTCTCATTCCCTTTCCACTACCTGTTTGGAAGTCAGGTTTCCCTTCCAGTGGAACCAGTGGAGACATTTTTGAAAGAAGGATTGGAAGACAGAATTTGAACGCCATTTAGCACAGTTTAGTCCAAACGCTATAGATCCTCAATAGATCTAAGTCTGGATCCCATCAATCACATAGTGTGACCCCTATATCTACAAAGGATACATTGTAACACCCCCCCCACACACACACACTCACGTTAGTGAACCCTATATTTTGACTATACTTGGATCCAAAGCATAGCATAGAATCATGCTGGAGAACCTAAAGAAGCTCACAGACACGTCTTTAATATTTTTTGGAGCATGGGAAAGGAAACTATGAATATTGGATCCGTGGATAAGAGGGCAGTCTGTAGTTCCAGTATTATCATTACTATGTTGGCCATTAGAATGTAACAGTTTGGCTTAGTTTATTCATCTGTGAAGTAGGGATGACAGACTGCTCTTTTCTGCTCTATGATTTGCCTAATCAGTTTTGTGTCTGTGCATTTTATGAACTGTTTACCTAATTACCATAGAGCATTTGCTGCTTTAAATATTGTAAAGTGGAAAAATGAAATCAAAGAGAAATCATACCAACTCTCACACAAAATACAACTGCAAAAGTGCCAATGCTGCTTGCTTCTGTGGTCCAAGTAAAAAATGACCTGCAGTAGACATTTTGCCATATTTCATGTGAAACTATCTTGATTTGCAGATTAATTATAACAATTATAACACCAGATGTTTAGCTTTTGGTGTTGCAATCCCACACTTTTAACTTTTTCGATGTATTTTGTTCCGGGTGGGTATTTCATAATTGTTCTTTATTGTGACTAGTTGAAACCGTGGTTTGAACAAAAACATTAGTATGAAATTTATCCAAACTGATGATAATGATAATGCTTTAAATGAAGCAAACATGACTGGTAACACCTACCATTTTTTATTTTTTTCCACATACTCTAGGAAAATGGACCAGAAGAGTACATTTTCAAAAACAACTAAAGTTTGCCAATCAGTTTTAAACTTGGTCTTAATGCTCAGGATGGCAACTTACGTTTATATATCAAGTCTAGTCAGCAGTAGTTCTCAATTATACATTATTTAGTAAAAACAACCAACTCCTCCAAATGTGGACAATGCGTTGAGGAGTCAACTGACATGGTTGATGGATTGGACCCAAAATGTTACCATCTTGGTTTCATTAGCCAATAGAGTTCAAAATTTACTGTCATTTGTCTTGGTAGTTATGTGGCCAAATAAAGTAGAGAAGTGACTACTAGGCATGAGAAAAAAAGTTATGAAAATGAAATGATTCGTAAGAAATTCGTAAGAAATGCTACTTTTGAGTATTTCCGCACCTGGAACGCCAACCAGGAAGTGGACTTTCTTTATAGAACTTCGGGGCCAGGATTTTCTTAAGTGTCGTTATTAGGTCGTAAGGGGGACCCTCCTTCTCTCTCACCACCCTCCCGCCTCCCTTGCCAATAAGTATTATGGCAAGGCAAGCCCTAAACTTGCTCCTTCTTTCGGCTGGAAGCCGGAAAAAATGTAAACAGAGAGGATTACTCAAGTAAATCTGCAAGGAGGGCACTTTGGATGAAGTGCCCTCCTTTGTGGATTTACTTCTGAGTAAACCTCTGTTTACATTTTTCCAGGCTTCCCTGCCTCCTGCCTGCCAGGATCTAAAGCATCAAAGAGTATTGGGGCGAAACCAACCTAATGTATAATAGAATGAATGCTACTGTAAGTGCCTAATATTATAAGTAATCCAACTGGTCATATACCTACATTCCATGCACATGCAATAATACAGCAGTAATAACAATAACAAGAGGTAAAATTCAAACCGAAGTATTCTGACTGGTCCCTGCCTCATGCGGTGCAAACGGGCTCTTCTCTAGCCCGGGAAAAGCCAGCGTTTTCTGCTTGGGTGCATACACATACATATTCTTGGGGGGGAGATTTGCTGCAGAATCCGGGCTCATAGAGAAGATTCTGCCCGGGCTCAGAGAAGAGCCTTTTGCAGTTTGAGGAGGGAGCACAGTCAGAATACTTCGGTTTGAATTTTACCTCTTCTTATACCCATTGTTATTACTGCTGTATTATTGCATGTGCAAGGAATGTAGGTATATGACCAGCCTGGGCAAACTTGGGCCCTCGCTCCCTCGGGATCAGGGTGAGAGAGAGGCAGCGAGGAGCGAGGAGCGAGGGCCTCCTCCTTTTCTTGCTGCTTCCAAGAATAGAATACCCGCTCCCTCCCTCCCTCCTTCCCTCCCTCCTTCCTATTTGGAGAGTCCCATCTAGAATTCAGTGTGATTTATTCAAGTTTTGGCCTACAACTCCCAGAAATCCCAGCCAATTTACCAGCTGTTAGGATTTCTGGGAGTTGTAGGCCAAAACCATCTGGAATGCGCATGCGCTGGCATACGAATTACTAACGAATTTAGTTAGTAATGAAGTTACATTTTAGAAATTTTTGGAAATTTTTTTGTAAGTCTTTCTTTTACTAATAAAAAAATCCCCCCATTTGATTTTAGAATCGCCATTTTTGGGTTCGAAACCATGCCTTGTGACTACTGTATTGAGATTCCTCCAGACTGTCTGAACAACAGAAACAACTTCTGATACAAAATGTAGATCTATGATTTCTTTACCACCACTTTTCTGTTCTTCTCCTGTATGATTTTTAAAACATCTTTTTTTAAAAACAAGAAGCCAGTGGAACTTCAAAAGCTTGTATAAAGTGCTTTGTGTATACTAGTTGGCCAATGAAGATATTGCTCTTTTGTGGATTATGTTTCATTTTGTTCCCATTTAATTAGTGGTTCAACCTGTCCCTTAAAAGTGCACATAAATACAGAAGATTTTTCATGAAATTTATTGTATTGCAAACAATATAACACAATGATGACAATAATGATACAGTATGTTGTTAACTGCTGTCAAGTTGATTTCAACATATGGTGATTTTGTGAATGAGAAACCTCCAAATCACCTTGCTATCAAGATCCCTGCTCAGGTATTACAGACTCAGGGCCATGGCTTGCTTGCTTGAGTCTATCCATCTGCTGGAATGAAGTTTTCTGCTTTTATTTTCCCCTTCCGACATATTATCTTTTCTAGAGAGTCATGTCTTCTCATGATATGATCAAAATATGACAGTCAGTTTAGTCATCTTGCTTTCTAGGGAGAGTTGAGGCTCAGTGTGATTGGTGGGGACGAAAGACAGGGCCTTCTCAGTGGTGACTCCTCAGCTATGGAACTCCCTTCCCAACAAAATTAGATCAGCGCGCTCCCTCCTGGCCTTCACAAGAAAAGTAAAAACTTGGCTATGGGACCAAGCCTTTGGGCAGTAAACAGTACAAGGAATGATCAGGGATTGTGTGCAATAGACATGATATTTGGAACGGCCTGAACTATGATTGTTGGATTGTGTGATCATTAATGTTTTTAATTCTATGTTTTAATGTTAGATGATGTCGTGTTTTATGATTTAATTGATAATTGCATGTTATTATTGTTACATTAGGTTTCTGTAAGCGAGGTATTAATTTTTGCCATAATTATGTTGGAAACTTCTTTGAGTCCTCTTCTGTCTTCCAGGCCAAAAAGGGCTTTAAAAGGGATGGACATGCAAGCTCGGGCCCTGCAGGGGATCTGGAAATAGCTTTATGCTTTGCCCACCGGGTTACTCCGTACAGCACCAAGCGAGACCGGGAGGGCGGGGAGGGGGTCGCAGTGGTCTATAAGGATTCCATCCCTTGACCAGGTGCCCCATCCCGTAATCAACCACGTTCGAATGTGTCGGCCTAAGGGTTGGTGATCGGGACAGGATAGGGATTCTGCTAGTGTACCGACCACCCCGCTGCACTACAGTCTCCTTACCTGAGCTAGCTGGAGTGGTCTCTGGCCTGGCCGTGGAGTCTCAGCGGCTCATCGTGCTGGGAGACTTCAACGTCCATGCCGAGACCACTCTATCAGGAGCGGCTCAGGACTTCATGGCCGCCATGGCAACCATGGGCCTGTCCCAGCTAATATCAGGTCCCACCCATAGTGCAGGACACACGTTAGATCTGGTTTTTGCCAGGGATGGGATGAAGGTGGCGGAGTGGAGGAACTGACTATCATTCCTTTGCCATGGACCGACCACCACCTGATCAGGTTTAGACTCACTGTGCCTTTCCACCTCCGCAGGGGTGGTGGACCTATTAGAATGGTCCGCCCCAGGAGACTTATGGATCCGAATGGATTCCTGACGGCTCTTGGGAATTTTCCCGTCTCCTCGGTAAGTGACCCTGTTGAGGCTCTTGTTTCTCTCTGGGATAGGGAGATGACAAGGGCTATTGACACGATCGCTCCAGAACGCCCCCTCTTGAGTAACCGAGCTAAACCAGCTCCTTGGTTCACCGAGGAGCTGGCAGCAATGAAGCGAAAAAAGAGGAGGCTAGAGTGCGTGTGGCGTCGAAAACGGAGCGGATCAGCTCAGGCGCGCCTGGTCTCCTATTTGAGGACCTATGATGCAGCAATAAAAGCCGCACAAAAAACATCTATTGCGGCCAAGGTGGCGCCGCGAAGAACCGTCCAGCGGAACTGTTTCGAGTCGTTAGGGGTCTTTTAAATCCGCCTCAGTGCGAGATCCCTGGCGGCTCGGCGATGCGCTGTGATGAGTTTGCCAAGGTCTTCGCGGATAAGGTGGCTCTGATCCGTTCGATTTCGATACCACTTTAACGGCAGTCTCTGAGGATGTGACACGAGCACCTGCTTGTCCAGTTTTAATGGATTCGTTTCAATTGGTTCAGCTCGAGGATGTGGACAAGATCCTTGGAGAGCGAGGCCCACTACATGCATCCTAGACCCCCTGCCCATCCTGGCTGATTAAGGAAGCCAGAGGGGTTTGGCAGAGTGGGTGAAGGTGGTGGTTAATGCCTCCCTTCGGGAAGGCATCATTCAGCCAGCTTAAAGCAAGCTGTTATAAAACCGCTATTGAAGAAACCTTCACTGGACCCCACTCAATTAGTGAACTATCGGCCAGTTTCCAATCTCCCCTATTTGGGCAAAGTCATGGAACGTGTGGTGGCTTCGCAACTCCAGGGGTTCTTGGTGGACACTGATTATCTTGATCCGGCACAGTCTGGCTTTAGGCCGGGACATGGGACTGAGACAGCCTTGGTCGCCTTGGTAGATGATCTATGCCGGGAACTCGACAGGGGGAGTGTGTCCCTGTTGGTTCTGCTGGACCTCTCAGCGGCTTTCGATACCGTTGACCACAGTATCCTTCTGGGTCGCCTTGCAGAGATGGGCCTGGGGGGTACTGCTCTGCAGTGGCTCCAATCCTTCCTGGAAGGTCGTACCCAGAAGGTGTCATTGGGTGACACCTGTTCGGCTCCACAGCCGTTGTCTTGTGGAGTCCCTCAGGGTTCAGTACTGTCCCCGATGTTGTTTAACATCTACATGAAACCGCTGGGAGAGATCATTCGGGTTTCGGAGTAAGGTGTTATCTGTACGCAGATGATGTCCAGATCTGTCACTCCTTTCCACCTGTCACCAAGGAGGCTGTCAGACCTTGAACCGGTGCCTGGCCGCTGTGTCGGACTGGATGAGGCTAGCAAATTGAAACTAAATCCAGACAAGAGGTCCTCCTGGTCAGTCGAAAGGCCGAACAGGGCATAGGGTTACAGCCTGTGTTGGACGGGGTTACACCCCCCTGAAGACGCAGGTTCGCAGCCTGGGAGTGATCCTGGATTCACCGCTGAGCCTGGAACCCCAGGTCTCGGCGGTGGCCAGGGAGCTTTTGCACAGTTGAGACTTGTGCGCCAGCTGCGCCCATACCTTGGGAAGTCTGATCTGGCTACGGTCGTCACGCTCTGGTCACATCCGAATAGATTACTGCAACGCACTCTCGTGGGGCTGCCTTTGAAGACAGTTCGGAAATTGCAATTAGTCAGCGGGCGGCAGCCAGATTACTAACGGGAGCTACATACAGGGAGCATACCACCCCCTGTTGTGTCAGCTCCACTGGCTGCCTGTCCAATTCCGGGCTCAATTCAAAGTGCTGGTTTTGACCTTTAAAGCTCTATACGGTTCTGGCCCAGCTTACTTGTCGAGCATCAGCGCTACGTCCCATCCCGTAGCCTAAGATCATCCGGGAGGCCCTGCTCTCGCTCCGCCCGACCTCTCAGATGCGGTTGGTGGGGACGAGGACAGGGCCTTCTCGGTGGTGGCCCCCGCCTGTGGAATGCGCTCCCTATGGAGGTGCAGGTCCACCTCATCCCTCCTGGCATTCAGGAAAAGGTAAAATCCTGGCTCTGGGACCAGGCGTTCCCACACCAGCACTAAGCAGCATATCTGGCCGGATTTTAATGGAAGGGAGGAAGAGGGTCAATGCTTTTATGGTTGAATATTGTTTTAAATGGAATGATTGTAGATGTTGCTGAGGATCGTATTTTAATATCTTAATTGTATTTTAATGTGTTGTGGGGTTTGGGGTTTTACGCTGTTGATGTGGCATCGGGTGTGCCGTGCTGTAAGCCGCTCTGAGTCCCCCCTCGGGGGTTGAGAAGAGCGGGGTAAAATCCTGAAATAAATAAATAGTTCAGGACTCAGAAGATGGCGAACTCAAACGATGGTTTATTGGCTTACAATCAGTGAAGACTGATGGTCCAAAAGCTTGAAGTAGGTTGCCAGAAAAGTCCTTAAACAAAGGGTTTCATCCACTTGCCTGTGCAAAGCGAAGGTTCCTCTCTTAAAACTTTCCAGGTGTCCTGTTGCTCCCAGGCTTTGTAGACTCACGAAGTTCTGTATAAGCCACCAAATCCACAGCCTATATTGAGAACGGATTCTCCTCTGTACTGCAGATCTGGTTGGAAGTGAAGGTAGGCCCAGTAGGTGAACTTAGTTGCTTTTTCACAGCAAGCAATAAATTCCAGCCTTGCTATGCCCATGGAATCTCTAGAATGGAGGCGGAGGGGATGTCCAGCCCCTGAAATAAACTCCAGAAAAGGGTGGAGTTGAGGACGGAGACATCAGGTTTGGAGCCAAGACACAACTCTGCCCCTGGTGACTGCATGGCAGAACAAAGGGGCCATAGAACAAAGACTTTGCAGGTAAGGACACCCAAAATACAAAGTGAAAGCATAATATCAGCCCTGGGGGGCGTCACAAGTTCCATGTTGGGGGAGAAAAGTGGTATACAAGTAAAGTAAATAAAAAAATGAATTTGCTCTAGGACTCAATTATGTTTGACAGATTTTTGTGTCACACAATGTATTTAGTTGCATCTTCCGACCATCCTACTTTAGTTTTGAATGAAGCATCACAATTAGTAATATAACTTGATGTAAAATTATTTTTTGATTAAAAATCACTGAAGATAGCATTTTCTGCTTCCCATAAAACCCATCTATGCAATCTTTTTCTGGTTAAGAACACCTATATTCAATAACACTCTATGATGTAGCATGTAGACTTGTATAGCAGACAGATACAGACTGACAAAACACATTAATTTATGCTACAGATGTGATTTTATGGATGTATTTGAAGTTGAATCATATTGCATTGTATTTAGGCAGAAAGCTGATTTGGGAAGTCTTCGGTTCTGAAATGTAGCTAAGAAGAAGCAGGCTAAATAAATTAGATTCATCATGCTTTTCTTTGGACTTAACCAGATCCTGCTGCTTTTCCTCCCTCGGTCCCAAATGGTACTATTTCATATAGCAGAAGATCAATAAGAATTCAACAGGGAGTAGCTCAGGTAGGATTTATAGGAGTGCGAGTCCTCTATACACTATCTGGATAGGCTCATAATTTCCTGAATGATTGTGGCAGCCGCTTCTATAGTCTTGCACCACTGTTCAGAAGAGCTAGAAATGTGGCTGCAAGAAATACATCATTTACATGGGGAATAAGGTATATTTTTTGGGTCTGCCTATATGTGCATTTTGCACACATATCCCTAAAGCAGCCTGAGAGCAGCCTCCCTGCCCCTTTGGTTTCTGTAAAACAGTCTGCAGCCATCTGCTTTCGTGCGCTTTTCTAGAAATCTTTCTCTTGTACAGAAAGATTAACACATTAGGCTGGCATTTAATAGGTCCAATTAGTCTAGTCATTCAGAAATCCATGGCTTCTATATTAGTCTTCATGGTCTCTCACCTGCTTTTCCTTTGGTTGAGTTACTAGATAACCTTCCAGTATTTCTGAGAAATAGGGCAAAATCAGGGAAACTAGGGCTGATTGCACCTGCAAAAAACATAAGCATTGAGCAGCAGGAAAGCAACCCTGTAAAGTGGAGCGAGTCTAACAGTATAATCCTGTTCAGGCATTTCTCACCATGCTTTCATGAACACAGTAGCACAGCTGTACTTAGTTCTACCACTTCCACCATTGCTTTTTCCAGTTCTTTTTGCTCTAAATTCAAGTTGGACTGTATCTCTCATAAAAACTTCACTGGACCCCACTCAATTAGTGAACTATCGGCCAGTTTCCAATCTCCCCTATTTGGGCAAAGTCATGGAACGTGTGGTGGCTTCGCAACTCCAGGGGTTCTTGGTGGACACTGATTATCTTGATCCGGCACAGTCTGGCTTTAGGCCGGGACATGGGACTGAGACAGCCTTGGTCGCCTTGGTAGATGATCTATGCCGGGGAACTCGACAGGGGGAGTGTGTCCCTGTTGGTTCTGCTGGACCTCTCAGCGGCTTTCGATACCGTTGACCACAGTATCCTTCTGGGTCGCCTTGCAGACATGGGGCTTGGGGTACTGCTCTGCAGTGGCTCCAATCCTTCCTGGAAGGTCGTACCCAGAAGGTGTCATTGGGTGACACCTGTTCGGCTCCACAGCCATTGTCTTGTGGAGTCCCTCAGGGTTCAGTACTGTCCCCCGATGTTGTTTAACATCTACATGAAACCGCTGGGAGAGATCATTCGGAGTTTCGGAGTAAGGTGTTATCTGTACGCAGATGATGTCCAGATCTGTCACTCCTTTCCACCTGTCACCAAGGGAGGCTGTCCAGACCTTGAACCGGTGCCTGGCCGCTGTGTCGGACTGGATGAGGGCTAGCAAATGAAACTAAATCCAGACAAGAGGTCCTCCTGGTCAGTCGCAAGGCCTAACAGGGCACAGGGTTACAGCCTGTGTTGGATGGGGTTACACTCATCCAACACGAAGGTTCGCAGCCTGGGAGTGATCCTGGACCCATCGCTGAGCCTGGAACCCCATGTCTCGGCGGTGGCCAGGGAGCTTTTGCACAGTTGAGACTTGTGCGCCAGCTGCGCCCATACCTTGGGAAGTCTGATCTGGCTACGGTCGTCCACGCTCTGGTCACATCCCGAATAGATTACTGCAACGCACTCTACGTGGGGCTGCCTTTGAAGACAGTTCGGAAATTGCAATTAGTCCAGCGGGCGGCAGCCAGATTACTAACGGGAGCTACATACAGGGAGCATACCACCCCCGGTTGTGTCAGCTCCACTGGTTGCCTGTCCAATTCGGGCTCAATTCAAAGTGCTGGTTTTGACCTTTAAAGCTCTATACGGTTCTGGCCCAGCTTACTTGTCCGAACGCATCAGCCGCTACGTCCCATCCCGTAGCCTAAGATCATCCGGGAGGCCCTGCTCTCGCTCCCGCCCGACCTCTCAGATGCGGTTGGTGGGGACGAGGGACAGGGCCTTCTCGGTGGTGGCCCCCGCCTGTGGAATGCGCTCCCTATGGAGGTACGGTCCACCTCATCCCTCCTGGCATTCAGGAAAAAGGTAAAATCCTGGCTCTGGGACCAGGCGTTCCCACACCAGCACTAAGCAGCATATCTGACGGGATTTTAATGGAAGGGAGGAAGAGGGTCAATGCTTTATGGTTGAATATTGTTTTAAATGGAATGATTGTAGATGTTGCTGAGGGATCGTATTTTAATGTCTTAATTGTATTTTAATGTGTTGTGGGGTTTTGGGGTTTACGCTGTTGATGTGGCATCGAATTGTGCCGTGCTGTAAGCCGCTCTGAGTCCCCTCGGGGTTGAGAAGAGCGGGTAAAATCCTGAAATAAATAAATAGTTCAGGATTCAGAAGATGGCGAACTCAAAAAATGGTTTATTGGCTTACAATCAGTGAAGACTGATGGTCCAAAAGCTTGAAGTAGGTTGCCAGAAAAGTCCTTAAACAAAGGGTTTCATCCACTTGCCTGTGCAAAGCGAAGGTTCCTCTCTTAAAACTTTCCAGGTGTCCTGTTGCTCCCAGGCTTTGTAAACTCACTAAGTTCTGTATAAGCCACCAAATCCACAGCCTATATTGAGAATGGATTCTCCTCTGTACTGCAGATCTGGTTGGAAGTGAAGGTAGGCCCAGTAGGTGAACTTAGTTGCTTTTTCACAGCAAGCAATAAATTCCAGCCTTGCTATGCCCATGGAATCTCTAGAATGGAGGCGGAGGGGATGTCCAGCCCCTGAAATAAACTCCAGAAAAGGGTGGAGTTGAGGACGGAGACATCAGGTTTGGAGCCAAGACACAACTCTGCCCCTGAGTGACTGCATGGCAGAACAAAGGGGCCATAGAACAAAGACTTTGCAGGTAAGGACACCAAAATACAAAGTGAAAGCATAATATCAGCCCCTGGGGGCGTCACAAGTTCCATGTTGGGGGGAGAAAAGTGGTATACAAGTAAAGTAAATAAAAAAATGAATTTGCTCTAGGACTCAATTATGTTTGACAGATTTTTGTGTCACACAATGTATTTGGTTGCATCTTCCGACCATCCTACTTTAGTTTTGAATGAAGCATCACAATTAGTAATATAACTTGATGTAAAATTATTTTTGATTAAAAAATCACTGAAGATAGCATTTTCTGCTTCCCATAAAACCCATCTATGCAATCTTTTCTGGTTAAGAACACCTATATTCAATAACACTCTATGATGTAGCATGTAGACTTGTATAGCAGACAGATACAGACTGACAAAACACATTAATTTATGCTACAGATGTGATTTTATGGATGTATTTGAAGTTGAATCATATTGCATTGTATTTAGGCAGAAAGCTGATTTGGGAAGTCTTCGGTTCTGAAATGTAGCTAAGAAGCAGGCTAAATAAATTAGATTCATCATGCTTTTCTTTGGACTTAACCAGATCCTGCTGCTTTTCCTCCCTCGGTCCCAAATGGTACTATTTCATATAGCAGAAGATCAATAAGAATTCAACAGGGAGTAGCTCAGGTAGGATTTATAGGAGTGCGGAGTCCCTCTATACACTATCTGGATAGGCTCATAATTTCCTGAATGATTGTGGCAGCCGCTTCTATAGTCTTGCACCACTGTTCAGAAGAGCTAGAAATGTGGCTGCAAGAAATACATCATTTACATGGGGAATAAGGTATATTTTTTGGGTCTGCCTATATGTGCATTTTGCACACATATCCCTAAAGCAGCCTGAGAGCAGCCTCCCTGCCCCTTTGGATTTCTGTAAAACAGTCTGCAGCCATCTGCTTTCGTGCGCTTTTCTAGAAATCTTTCTCTTGTACAGAAAGATTAACACATTAGGCTGGTATTTAATAGGTCCAATTAGTCTAGTCATTCAGAAATCCATGGCTTCTATATTAGTCTTCATGGTCTCTTGCCTGCTTTTCCTTTGGTTGAGTTACTAGATAACCTTCCAGTATTTCTGAGAAATAGGGCAAAATCAGGGAAACTAGGGCTGATTGCACCTGCAAAAAACATAAGCATTGAGCAGCAGGAAAGCAACCCTGTAAAGTGGAGCGAGTCTAACAGTATAATCCTGTTCAGGCATTTCTCACCATGCTTTCATGAACACAGTAGCACAGCTGTACTTAGTTCTACCACTTCCACCATTGCTTTTTCCAGTTCTTTTTGCTCTAAATTCAAGTTGGACTGTATCTCTCATAAAAACTAGTATAGTGAACAGTGAGAGAATGTTAAAGTTGCAATCTGTGACACTATCTGCATGTGACGTAATTTCAGTGCAGCTAAAAGGGCAGGTTTGGGGCCTGGAGTGCCAAGCTTCCAAAGGACCGGATAAGATATGGACTGGCTGAAGGAAAAATCAGAGGCTTTATTTTCAATGGCCAAAGAGGATGTCAGTAGAGATAGCCCTCCAACGAACCGACATGTTGCCATAGCGAACACAGAGCACTTTTATTCATTTTGACAGCTATTCTAGAAACCTGCACCACCTCCTGATTGGTTCAAAAAATATCCAGCTAGGATCTGTGTCCTGCATGGCTCAAGATTCCTTTTGATGTCACCACTAGTTGGATCTTCATGGTGGTGGGGAATTTAATAAATTGTCATTGGAGCATTTGAAGTGTCAGTCCATTTATTGATCCACCTCTGAGAAGGGCAGGATCAGAAGGGAATGTGGAGTGTCCAATGGGTCCATGATGGGTTTAATGGTTGGGCTCCAGCGGACATTAGTTAGTCCAAAGTACACAATAGGTGCTTGAAGGTAATGACCATTTCAGTGGGTGTTGCAAGGGTGAGGCTGGAGTGAGGCATGGGAGACGGATTGTTCCCATCAACAGCCCAATCATATCAGATGAGAACAGGAAAAAGACCCAGGGCTCTGATGCAAATTCATGTGTGTTTTCCCTCCCATTTCCCAGTCCATTGTGAGAGGATTGTGGAAATTTGAGGGAACATATCCTGGGCTCCGGGATGTGTTGGGTAACATTCCAAAGCAATTTATGAAAGGACAAAGCCTTGCTCGTCATAGGTCCCAATAGAGCTGTGTCTCACAATTCATATATTTCATATATATTTCATAATTTGAGGTTCAATTTCTTAATAACATATAGAACATAAATTGCCCATCTGTAATCTACAAGATTTTGCTTAATCCTTCCCATTTCTTCCTTAAGACCTCTGCCTAGTGCTGCTAAGGGGGAAACCCCTCCCACCAAATAACTGTTTATCTCTAACCCCCCCCCC
Source organism: Anolis apletophallus (assembly GCA_030556195.1). Classification (NCBI taxonomy): domain Eukaryota; kingdom Metazoa; phylum Chordata; class Lepidosauria; order Squamata; family Anolidae; genus Anolis; species Anolis apletophallus. Next base: position 84,337,487 of record JARBWK010000006.1, on the reverse strand, counting down.
CCAATCTACCATTGGTTCCATTGGTTTTACTTTAGCAGCTCATCTACACCAGGCAAGTTAGCCTGGAGCAGCCCTGGATCCAGCACATATATGCTGGGAGCACATCAGCTTTACTGTGCTGCAATGTCCTCCATGTTGCTGACCACAGACCTCTGTTTGAGTGACTGGCCACTTTAGCTTTGTCTGTTGATATCAGAAAGTGGTGCCTCCATGACCAGCAAGGAGGGTGTCAAACTCCCCACCTTATTACTGGTCATTTTGGGTCTCCCATTTTGACATCATAGATGTGACAAGTGACAGCCAAGCACTTGGATAGAGCTCTGTGGATAGCTAGGCACAGCAGTGGCAGTAACATAAAGCCAAGCCATCCCTTTTATCTGAGCAAAAGAGTGATGTCTTTCTGGAAAGGAAATTGGGTTAAATTTGACCCAATCTAGGTATCCAGACTGCCCTGAAGCCTGGGGATACTCACGGGTTTTCAGGAAAACTCTGGAGTAAACACTGATGTTGTCTACAGTGGTAAAGAGTTGTTTAACCCCCCCCCCCCCAATCAGGATACTCAGCAGAACCATTGCCTGTCATGAAGACTGCCAGCAGTACATTTGCAATGAGTACATTGTCAGGTGTTGTAGTTATTCAAAGGAAGGCAATGGTGAATGACATCTGAATATTCCTTACCTGAGAAACTTATGGAGTCACCAAAACTTGACTTGAGACCACATGTAAAGCACACACAGCTGGAGGGCATCACTGCGACAAAGGAGAAAGCTGTTTCATGCCTTGTAAATTGCTTTTGCACCATGAAGAAGTAACATGTATTTGAAACTTACTACTTCTATATTAGTGAAGGAGTATTGTTATTAATTGTAATCAAATCAACCTCAATTTAGGGGGCTTCCAGTCAGAACTAAAATCCACACTAAAGTGGGTTTTCAAAAACTTGCTTTGGCACAGATTTCAGTCCTCATGTCACCCCAAAAACCCATGCTTTCCCAGGGGAGGAGTAGCTACATGCCACCCTGAAGCCCCCCCCCCCATTTCCCTTCAAAAGTAAAGTAAAAAAATACCTGGCCATCAGTTCCCTCCTCACACCCTCCTGGCATGAGGAAATAGTGCATCAAGAGAGGGGAAGTGAGGAGGACCCCCCCCCCATTTCTTGGTGTATCCTTTCCCCATGTCAGGAGGGTGTGAAGAGGGAAATTATGGAGGCCAGGTACTTTTAGGAGAAAATTTGGGAGAGGAAGTGGTTGCCCTCTCTGTTTTTTGGGCTCCAGAGGCCCAAAAATCCAAGATGCTGTGTGGATTGGACCTGAGAATTGCGTGACGTGGTCCCTGGGTCCAATCCCCACAGGACCCACACTGAGTCATAGCAGGTATTTAATTAATTCAAAACAAAACCAAGGAAACCTTAATTTGTTTTGAATTAATTCGGTTTTATCAGAGGCGTTGTTTGGATGCCTTCAGTAAAAGAGAGTCAGGTTCTGGGATATGGGCTTGCCTGGATGGGTCCTTAAAGTGATCCCATGAATGAGGGGCCTCCAACTCACCTTGTTATCTATGGCCTTTCTCAGGTCTTGCAAACTTAGAACTGTTGATTTCTTGATATCCATCTGAAATATGGTCTTCCTCTTTTCCTACTGCTTTCTACCTTACCAAACATGATTGGATTTTTTTTGCAATGAGTCATGTCCTCTCATGATAAAACACTTATTAAGTGAACCAAAATGTTTCATTCTGAAAGTATACTTTTCTATATTGCTAAATATTGGTTGTACTGTGCCATTGTCACAAACATTATTTAAACAAACAAAGCCATTTATTTCTAGTATTTTAAAAAACAAGCTTCATAAAATGAGTATGTAGCACACTTGATTCCCTAGGATATGGTATCACTTATTGGTAGGTCATTTGACAGTCCTTCTCTCTCCTCATGACATTTCTAGTGAGGACTTTTGCAAAATATATCTATTTTGAAAGGAGATTTTTTTAAACCGAAGGAAACAATTCTTTTATATCTATTCAAAAAGAAAACAAAGCTGCTGGAAATTATAGAGAAGCACACAGCTTCTCTTAGGGACAGGGAAAAGTGCCAGCATTTGTTTATGAGTGTATGTGCATGCATATAAATCGTGAATGGAATAGTAATATTTTTTCTTACAACCAAAGAGGGAAGAGGCACACATTTGTAAAGAATTGGGAAAAAAAAGAAAAGAAAAGAAAGGAGACGCATGCTTAAAGAGATGTGAATGCTATTCTGGAGCAACAAAAAAATCATGATTAGCATTGGGCTCACTTTCAAAATAAATTCATGAGTAACAGTTAGGGAAAGCTATTTATTTCCTCAAACAGGAGAATGAATTTAATATTTAGTAATACTAAAATGCATTTCATCAGGACCATTCCTTACGGTTTGTAATTTTAGATTTTCCTAGACAAGCCAGTGAATTCATGGCAGGCAATTTCTGAGCCCAGCCATGCACTGCAGCTCATTCTTGGGTGTTAGCATGCAGATTCAATCTGAGGCTGGAGAGTAGTTCTATTTATTTTCCTTTACTATACTTCTACTATGTTTTTTTTAAAAAATCATATTATTATGCTTTGTGTCTTTCTTTTTTTGAAAGAGTTTTCTACTGCATGCCAAATAACTGAACGTATACTTTAAGATAATCTTATTTCCCCCAGAAGCATTGCAGACATAGACTATATGATAAAAATCATGAGTAAGGAAGGGAGCAATTGCCAAAGGATACATGGTTCAAATGCCAAGGGATACAGGGGATTTTAGCTGGAACCTGGCTCAAAGAGTCACCCAGGATTATATGTGCCATGCATTTTGAGCCCTCTTCGGGCTAAGCTAGAAACAAGAACTCCCAATATTGGTTTCAGAGGGTAATACTAAGGTCTCTGAATTATAACAGCTGACCAGATGGTTGAGAAGTCATGAAAGGAAAGAAAACTTTTTTGGGATTGTTCACTTCTCCAGGTTTCTGGAATTCTTGGTTAGAAAGCAAATAGTTCATGCAGTAATGACAGCTAAAAGTCAGAATTGCCTGTATAAACTCAGTGACGATTTCCATTGAAGGATAGCTCGGTCAGACAGGGATACTCTCATTACTGAAAAAGAGAAAAATTAAGAAAATGACAGGCGCAACTACACTGTAGAATTAATGCAATTTGACACCACTTTCGCTACCATTCATCACTGCTATGAAATGATAAAAGTTGTAGTTTAGTAAGGCACCATCACTCAAAACCTTGTAAAACTAAAACTCCGATTATTTATTTGCATCACACTATATTAGTTAAAGTGGTGTCAAACACCATCAATTCTACAGTGTAGATGCAGCTGACTGTTGTTTCGAAAAGATGGACCCAATTTGAAATACCTATATGTCTTCAACCATGAACCGCCTATGAATGAGACCCTTACCACTTGAAAGAGTGGGACATAAAGTTTCAAATGATTACTACTAGCTGTCTTTTCCCAGTGCAGAAACAGCCCCTAGCCTCAGTCATTTGTAAGACAGTGAACCCATAACATAAGGCTGATTGGGATGGTCTCCATTTGTGGGGTTATTTTTTAGATTTGTTTTCTTTTAAACTCAAAATGGTTAGTAAAACTTGGTAACAGTAGCTCATTAACTCATTTGTAGATTTTTATGTACTTATAACATGTTGCCATCATGAGATACACTGCTTTGAATTTGGGTCCAACATTTGGAAACACCATGGAGAATGTGACTTTATCTTGCAAATTCTGGAAACTTTTTGGAATTTGCAAACTTACATAAAATGTTATACTACATACAGTGTTAGAAGTCTGTACGTCTTGATGTTTGGCTGAAAAGGTTCCAGAGAGGGAGTGATTTGTATTGGCATAAAGAGCCGAATCTTTTCCCCAACACCATTTTTCCAATGCCCAAGCACATTGTTTTTTTTTTTTTTTTTTTTTTTAAATTTATTGGTTTTTTCCCCTCTCCCACCCTCCCCTCCTTGTACATACAGTTTATACATCCAACTACAGAGGTTACATTTGAAATATCAGTCTCAGTCTTAATTTTTCTACTCCACCTCTTAACACATTTTCTAAATAATTTCTAACTGGTTCCCACATCCTCTTTGTTATTATTATCTTTTCAATTTTATCTATATTATTCCATTTACAATTTGTTATTTCCACATTTAACATATTAATTATATAATTATACCAGTTGGTCAATGTCCATTTTGTTTTATCCTTCCAACCCCTCACTAAAACTATCTGTGCACACGCTATTAATTTATCAATCAATTTTTCTTTTTGCATATTCTTCACTCTTATTATCCGTGCATGTAATACATTTCTATTAACTATTACAATATGTAAATCTAACATTCTATTGATTTCTCCTTCAATCATTTTCCAGTAACCTTGCACTCTATCACATTCCCATATCATATGATTGAACACCCCTCTTTGTTCACAGCCGTGCCAACACTTATCTTTCATCCCTGGTACAAAGCGTGAAAGTTGTGCAGGAGTTCTGTACCATTTTTGTAACATTTTCCTTCTGGTTTCCCTTAATGCATTATACTTTTCTCTTGCTATATTACTTATTTCCCTCTGGATGTCTTCCCTCTCAATTTCCATGTCCAATCTCCATGTCTGGAAAATTTCCTCTATTATTTCTTCTTTTACTGTTATGATTTGTTCGTACAGATCTCCTGCCACTTTCTTCTCCCCTCTCAAACATTTCCTAATCACCTTCTCAAATGGACTATCCCGTTCTCTTATTTTTTTCCCTTCGTCTGAAAATTTCCTGTCTTATGGCCCAGCTTTGGATCCAGTTCCCTGACCCAATCCAGTTCTGAATTTCTTTTGTTCAACAGGGTTTCCATCCTCTGTGTACAAATCCTCCACTAACCTTTTCCCTCTACTTTCGATTAATCTCAGTGTTCTACCTATGCTTACATCATTATTATAATTCATTTGCCATATAGTTGCCACCTTGCTTTCGTTGCCTGGGTTTAACTTCTTCTTTCTTTTTT
>JARBWK010000006.1:84301623-84332359 GCA_030556195.1 Anolis apletophallus | reverse complement strand
GATTTCCATTGAAGGATAGCTCGGTCAGACAGGGATACTCTCATTACTGAAAAAGAGAAAAATTAAGAAAATGACAGGTGCAACTACACTGTAGAATTAATGCAGTTTGACACCACTTTCGCTACCATTCATCACTGCTATGAAATGATAAAAGTTGTAGTTTAGTGAGGCACCATCACTCAAAACCTTGTAAAACTAAAACTCCGATTATTTATTTGCATCACACTATATTAGTTAAAGTGGTGTCAAACACCATCAATTCTACAGTGTAGATGCAGCTGACTGTTGTTTCGAAAAGATGGACCCAATTTGAAATACCTATATGTCTTCAACCATGAACCGCCTATGAATGAGACCCTTACCACTTGAAAGAGTGGGACATAAAGTTTCAAATGATTACTACTAGCTGTCTTTTCCAGTGCAGAAACAGCCCCTAGCCTCAGTCATTTGTAAGACAGTGAAGCCATAACATAAGGCTGATTGGGATGGTCTCCATTTGTGGGGTTATTTTTTAGATTTGTTTTCTTAAAACTCAAAATGGTTAGTAAAACTTGGTAACAGTAGCTCATTAACTCATTTGTAGATTTTTATGTACTTGTAACATGTTGCCATCATGAGATACACTGCTTTGAATTTGGGTCCAACATTTGGAAACACCATGGAGAACGTGACTTTATCTTGCAAATTCTGGAAACTTTTTGGAATTTGCAAACTTACATAAAATGTTATACTACATACAGTGTTAGAAGTCTGTACGTCTTGATGTTTGGCTGAAAAGGTGCCAGAGAGGGAGTGATTTGTATTGCGGCATAAAGAGCCGAATCTTTTCCCCAACACCATTTTTCCAATGCCCAAGCACATTGTTGTTGAACCATGCCATTTATAGTTTACTAAGAGACAACAAATAAATATATGATTTTTTTCTTTTTAATAAAAACATTTTCTGGAGAATTTGAGTTGTGCAAGTTTGAAGCTTTGGAAGATTGGGAATGGTCCTAGTAGCAGCTGTATCCCATGAACTATATTGTGTCTAACCCTTTAATAAACTGTTTCAATTAGATCATTTCTGTGTAACTTGTATCTTTTAGACTGTGTCCTGTATCAATGTGAAACAGTATAAACTGTTTCACATATGTATCAGAATGTATCTGGAAGGCAGCCACTTTCCTGTGACTCTGTTTACATAATCCCCTGGGAACAGGGATGTTGGCCAAATCCCTCTAGCTATTTCCCAAGCCAGATAGCTATCAGATTCATTGTGTGTATGCAAATATAGATAATCTTCTTGACCAATGTTTGTCCATTCAATCTGAGGCTGAGGCCTGCCACTACCCTCATTCATTAACTTTCTATATTGACAGCCAAACCCTTGATTGCCTAAGATCAGCATCCTTGTCTCTTGAGTCTTGCACCTGTGTCTTCTGAGCTCCATGTCTTTGTTTAGCACAGAACTGGACATTTGAGCTAATCAAAATCTCATCAACATACGTGTGCCATTGTTTCCTCATGGACTGTGCTCTCTCAGGGAGTAACGGTCTTTAAAAAAAAGATACAAAGTAAAATGAAGATGAGGAGTAAACGTCAGCTGTGGTCTACTTTTTACTGGCACTCTCTCCTTCTCTCCCCTATTTTTCTCCTTAACCAAGTTCTGATTTTTGTTGCTTATTTATTTAATAATGTATACCTGGGACCTCAATCAAAAAGGCACAGAGGTCATCTCGCTATAATAAAATAAGGCTTAAAACAAAATATTGATTAAAAGTATAAGGTAAAAGAAACAAATATGAAGAATAGAACAATACCCTACAAAGCCAGCATCCAGACAGACAGACCATCTTCAGCAGCAGACAAGACCAATTGCCAAAGGTTTGTCTGTATAAGAAGTTCTTTGCTTGCTGGCAGAAGGACAATAGAAAAAGCGTCAAGTAAGATTTGTTTGGCAAAAAGTCTGTGATTAGCTATTGAGACAGCCCTGTTTCACATTCATACCAGATGTACATAGATAGTGCTAGAACTTCAAATGTGGATAGACTCATGGAAACTTAACTACACAGAATGAATTACAGGATGCCAGATGTTCTTACCTAAGGGCCGCTTTTATTCTAAAAACTTGATCCTACCTCTCCTTTATATGGTTTTTTATAAAAAAAATTAGGAGCATTATCATGAAAAACTATTGACACGCTGTCCCACATTGCAAGTAGTGTAGTGGTTTGAGCATCCACGTATTATTATAGAAACCAGGGTTCAAATCCCCACTTGAACATAGAAACCCACCCTGGGCAAGTCGCACTATATCAGTCTCTGGGCTCTTCCACACAGCTGTATAACATCCACATTGAACTGGATTATGTAGTGGTGTGGATTCAGATAATAGAATTCAAAGCAGATATTGTGGATTATCTGCCTTGATATTCTGGGTTAACTGGCTGTGTGGAAGGGCTCCTATAGGAAGGCAAAAGTATCCCATTTGAACAAATACTCTCAAGAAACCCGTGTTAGGTTCACCTTGGGGTTTGCCATAAATTGGAAATGATTTGAAGTCATGCAACAACATCACAGCTAACCACATAGTAGAGCATTGTTTTCAAACAGTTAATGGGATAGACAGTGGAACCAAAAGTGCATGGAAAAAGAATCCCCTCTAAAGAAAAACAAGTTTCGAAATTATGCCCCAGTGTGCCCTTTAAATAATCTATTTTTGTGAAAGCACCTTACAATATTTCAACGTTGGCGTATTTGTGTTGATGAATCTGTCATTTGTAACTGAACAACACTACAGCTGTACAGCATGTCATAAACTTTATTTTTAGGAGTCGTAGTCTTGTAAAGATGTCTCTACCATCTCAGGCCTTTGGGGAGGCATCATTACTGAAGTGTCGTAATCCCAAATTAAAACTATATCATTTCTCCCACGCCTTAAATCAGCACTTGCAGAAAACATATGGGAGATTCAATTTCAAAAGTGGTGGGCTGTTCTTCCTGTAGCCTAGCTTGTCCTTGGATCACACCAAGTGGAGAGGAAAGTGAATCACAAACCATGAAGGCTATGGAAGCCCTGGACCATTGTCTGGATTCAGTGACGGGCTGAATGTGGGTGGACAAACTGAAACTCAATCAAGACAATGCTGTTGGCTAGGAGTTCAACTGACCCAGGGATAGTCACAAGTCTCTTCTGGACAGTTTTACTCTCCTTAAAAAAATCAGATTTGTAGATTGTTCTGGGCCTCATCTACATTGCCACGTAATGCAGTTTGAAACAGCATTACGTGGTCAGTGTAGACTCATGTAATGCAGTCCAATGCAGTTAAACTGCATTATTTGAGTAGTGTAAATGGGACCTCAGAACCAGGTTTGCTTTTGGATTATCAGTTGTCCAATGTAGTTAGGAGCACTTTTGTTCCACTTTGTGCTAACAGTGGGCACTTCCACACAGCCCTATATCCCAGAATATAATGGCAGAAAATCCCACAATATCCACTTTGAACTGGGTTATCTGGGTACAAACTGCCATATATTCCGGTTCAAAGCAGGTAATGTGAGATTTTATTCAGCTGTGTGGAAGGGGGCACTGATGATTGATGTATAGTCATTTTGAAACCTGCCTTCTTTTCCCAGTCTTGCCTTAGCATAACCAACTCTTCCAAAAGCTAATTCTTCATTTGCGGAGTTATTTTTTAAATTTGCTTCTGCCTCAACCTTGATAACTCATATTAAATCGTTTGTTAATTTTTGTGTAAATGTAACATGTTGCCATTGCGAAATACAGTGCATCAAAATTGGATCCACAATTTTGAAACAACCTGTATAGTTTCACTGGGGATTGTGATCCAAGAACAAATAGATGTAGGGATGGGCAAATCCATATGTGACACTCAAAGGTTGTTTTTTTTTTTTTTGTAGCCTCTACCCTTTCTGACTTTAGGATTCTATGTGCACACACACACACACGGACATTACTACTTTAAAGAGTAATCTGGGAAAAAGTCCCTTTCAGAAAAGAAGTTGGGTAGATGTCTTTCTTTATAAGTGCCCAACAATAAACCTGAACACAATGGTGAGGTTATAACTTAAGAAAGTAAATACCTTCTATGCGAAGTCGCAGGTAAACTATCCACCTGGATAGTTTACCTGCGACTTCGCTTAGAAGGTATTTACTTTCTTAATAGTCCTATATGTGCTTCCATTGCATATTGTTATGCCAGAATTACTTTGATTGCTCAATTTGAACACACACATTGTGTGATGCATGTTGTAAATGTATTTTTATTTCTATATAGAATATTGCCGCCGTCCCATTTGAACTGTGGTGGGTGTCACGATGCAGGGTCTTAAGGACTTGGTCCGTGGCAAAGAACAAGGCAAAGTTCATGAACAATCCCAAGAAACTTCCTGGCAAGGCTTGAGCCGGCAACTTGGCTCCGTGGAACTCCGCTCGCTTCACTCCTCTTAGAATAGAAGTGGCCGAGCTACTGAGGATCCTTTCCCACGGATCCTATACTTAATCCCCTTGGCGAGGCCCCCGACACTCTAGGCTTCTGCGCCAATCTGTGCTACGGGATCTAGCGCTTCTCTGGCGCTCAGGCTCTGGTGCCAATCCCTCCTGCTGGACTCAATGCTCCGTCTCCTATCAAAGCTCCGTCCTTGCCTCCCAGCACCTGGGTCACTATCTTCATGAGAGCCGAACTCCCTTTCAGCTTCCATGGGCTCATCCTCCACTGTTTCCCTAATCCTTTCCTGCGACCCGTAACCACCTGGTTTCTCATAATGATCAGAATCATCACTCTCAGGGTCAGCCTGAACTTCCCAGCTAGCATAGCCGTCCCAGGCCATTCATCATCCCCGGCCAAGCTCTCTGTGGGAGAGGAAGGCCCAGCTAACTCATCAGCCCCTTCCTCCATGTCCTCATCAACTGCAGCTGGCCCTAATGCAAGTGGGACCCCCGGTGCTGCCCCCTGCCCCCCAGGCACGAAAGGGAACTGGGTTGCTACACTGGAAGAACATTAATACCTATTGGCCTTGAAAAAGACCCATCAAGGGTCGAAACGAGGGTGGACTCCGCAGCATTGGTGTCCTCGTCGGCCAGAGTACTGTACATGCAGACTGAACCTGGCATTTTCCTTCGTTGTTGATTTTGGCAGGCTACTGAGCCGATTTATTTTTGGAAGCCAGCGTTCTGTCCCCGGTCTCCCCGCCTTTACTTTCTCCATTGTGGATTACAAATAACCCATCGGGGTTTGGATTACAAATATTGTGTTGAACGGCTGCACACAGTCAACCCTCCTCATACTTATGGTTACAGCATTACCTGCATTGAACATTTAGAAGACTTTGATGAGTTTTGCCTCTGCATATTTGAGTGGGTACCCGATAGTGGGAATTTATGTTATACTGTTTGACCTATTCGGTTGTCTGTGTTATAATACATATTTAAGTCATAACCTCACCATTGTGTTCAGGTTTATTGTTGGATATATACAGCAATCACCCCCGTTTGTGTATTTAGTTTCTTTATTACTGATCATCGTCATCATCGATGAGCATTTGTGTTACTACTATCATCTTCTAAGTTTCCTGCTCCCCTCTCAAGAAGAAATGGGGTGCAAATAAAAAGAAAACATGCTTTGCATGAATAATATATACCTTATTATGGCTCCCCTCAAAAGTGGGCTCTATGTTAAAGGTTAGGGTTAACCTTGCCTCTCTGTTTCAGAAAAGCTGAAGCCTACCGCTCTGTGCAATTTATCTTGTCAATTTTATTGGAATGGTTTTCACATCATTGCTTAAGCCCCTGCTGTTCCCCCGTGATGCATGGCAAACATATTCAAGAAGGTTAATTCAGTCATGATTGTTTTGAGATTTCCGCTCTTCCTTTTAGGGAGTTCAGTTTGTGAAACAATAAGAAATGAACGTCTGTAGGGAAGGAGCAGACTAGATTGTCGAATGAGGTGTTAAAAATGAAAACAATAGGATTTGAGCAACACAACGAATGAAAAAAAATAAACAACACAGAGAATAGGTCGAATAAACAATGCACAGCTAGTTATGAATTCTAAAAAATGTCGAGTGTTAAGAAGATAAGCAATGTTGGTTGTAATTATGGAAGAAAACCCACTTATGACTATCCTGGACTTGGGAAACTGAGCACTTAAAGGCTATCCTTAAAGCAAAAATATTTTGGATTAACATGCTTGCATTTTTCAAACTCTTTTGGAAGAATATTCCAACCAGCTACCAATTATCCAAATAGAAGGCAGAAATGGGACATTAGTTTTGTTACATTATTTGTCGTGAGTACAAATTGTATATAGCATTAGTGGAACCTGAAGCAACTTAGGACTTTATCATATGAGTCTGGTAAATCACAATTACAGTAGGATAATAGAGTCTGTAGCTGCTGGTACTTGCCATGACTCATGTCTTTGCTGTTATTGCTTTGCATTTAAATTGTTGATGGAGCATACAATTTCATTGATGGAGAAAAAAATCCCATCAATGGCTCCCAATATCACTGCATGAATGGTCATGATTCTCTTTCTCTCTCTCTCGCCTTTGACAAACAGGCAGAGGTTGGTTTAATATATGGAAGCATTAGTCCTGAAAATAGGAGATGGAGGCTTAGCAAGGTTACCTCTGATTTCACTCTACCTCCCCTGAAAAAAGTAATACTTAATTCAACACTCCCTTTCTTTGGGTCTATTGTTTTAAACCCTCCACTCCACTGGTTGCCAACTGAGTTTACCCCTCAATAGAGTGAAGTGTGTTCAAGTAAAATAAAAGAAAGAAAGGGACCAACATCTCCTCCTATGTTTGAAAAAGTAATGGCGGGAGGGGAGAGAAGAGACCCATTTTGCAAAGCCTACAGAAAGTAGGGAGTGAGGCAGGGGGTAAGAAGCAAGACAGGAGGAAAGAGAGGACCTGGAGAGGAGCAAAGGATGGGTGCACAAGAGCATGGCTACAACCAGTTGTGAAGGTGATTGTTTTTGAATTTGCTTTAAAAAATGAAATTGCAATGAACAAGAGGCTGGTGTGATAAAGTCCTTAATTTCACATTACTAGTTGAGAGACTGGAGGACAACTGCTCAGTTCTGTAGACTTATTGTAACAGTAATTAGCTTTGTGTTGTTGAAGGCTTTCATGGCTGGAATCACTAGGTTGCTGTGAGTTTTCCGGGCTGTATGGCCATGTTCCAGAAGCATTCTCTCCTGACGTTTTGCCCACAACTATGGCAGGCATCCTCAGAGATTGTGAAACCTTACAATTTCTGAGGATGCCATTGCCTGCCATGGATGTGGGTTAAACATCAGGAGAAAATGCTTCTGGAACTTGGCCACACAGCAACCCAGTAGTTAACCTTGTTTATGACACATGGGTGCTTAGTGGACACAGGGGCGGCCTTACCTCTCCCGGGGGGGGAACACAAACCTTATTTTGGCGCCCCTCCGTGGCTCCTGGACGCCCTCACACAGCCGTCCGTGCATGCAGTGGCGCACATGCACGGTGGCATCCCGCGCGGCCGCACAAGTGCGTCCCACGCGGCGGCGCGTACACCGGTGGCGGAGGCGTGGCACGGGCAGCACCAGCTCCCGAGCACACCTCCACCCAGCGGCGCAGCTGGCTGCGGAGGCGCAGTGGCAGGGTGGGGCGCTGCAGCGGCGCGGCGGCGCCCCTCCCAGGTGGAAACGCCCCTCCCAGGTGCCGTCACCCTATGTGGCCGCGTAGTCGGCGGAATGGGAGGGGCCGGCCCTGAGTGGACAATTGAGGTGTTACTGGGCTGAGAAAGCAGTACTGGGTAAAACAGACAAAAAAGCACAAGGCTAAATAACAAATATATATATATATATAATTCAAGAATAGTACATACGTGCACCTAGGTAGTAGACCAAATAGGGTAGGTAAATCTCGAGCATTCAGGAACAGGGGTATTCCCCAAGGACCAACATCAATACAGGCAATATGCTTCACAATGTGTGAGTCCCAAAGTTCAAAGCCCGTAGGCAATAAAGTTCCTGTAGTCCTGCAAAGTCCGTACTCCTAGGTGGACATCGATTGTAAATCCGTAGATGGGAGAGTAGGAAAGATTGTTCAAAGGATCGGGTAAATGGAAGGTATTTTTTTTTAAATAGTCTTTATTAAGTTTCAGTTAACATAGTAAGAAAAAAGCACATAAAACACATTTTGTAGGTTTCCCATAGTGTCTCTTCCCTCCCTCTAGAGGGTTTCCTATGGTAGTCCTACCAATGTGGAAAGGTGGGCAGGGTAAGGTGGGGTAGGGGGGGTGACAAGGGGTGGGGTAGATACAGTGGGGGGTGCAAAGTTTGGTGCACTGCCAAACCTCACTCAAATGGTTCCCTACAATTAAACAAAGCTGAATTAAAGTGGATAATCCTCCTAGATTGTGAGTGGCCACGTGGCCTCAATGACCCGGTCCATCTACACACCCTTCTTTCCTAATTATAAAAATTCCCCAAGTTGGGATTACCATTACCCACGGGTCACCCTACTTCTCTGGAAGCAGGGTTAGGTCGGTCGATTCTATCTATTGGTATGTATACCCTATGATTATGGTATGTAATTATTCCGTTGTGCTATGTGTGACTATATATTGATTTTGATGTACACTTATATATTTGTAGTAAATATGGGACGCTATTATGCCACATTAACGCCTTGAAAAAGCCAAGCGGCGAAACGGTTTCTCAGCGGCCGAAAATACAGCGAATGCATGCCGTCGGCGATTCTACATCTACATCTCTACCCAGGAGGCATCTATTCCTAGTCTCCCGCGTCCTGGAATTTTTCCTTTAATACCTTCCATTTACCCGATCCTTTGAACAATCTTTCCTACTCTCCCATCTACGGATTTACAATCGATGTCCACCTAGGAGTACGGACTTTGCAGCACTACAGGAACTTTATTGCCTACGGGCTTTGAACCCTATTTGGTCTACTACCTAGGTGCACGTATGTACTATTCTTGAATTTTATATATATATATATATATATATATATATATATATATATATATTTGTTATTTAGCCTTGTGCTTTTTTGTCTGTTTTACCCAGTATCTGACATAGCCTTCAGCTTTTGTTTACCTGAGAAAGCAGTACAACAGGTTCCGATGGAAGCGTTCCAGCTGCAACATAAACAGACAAGTGGCTTGCTTCTTTCTTCCAGCACTTGCCAGCTCTTTTAGGGTTTCCAAAGAGGAAATGGCAAGACACCTACACTGTTAAAAGTTTCACAGAAGAGAAAAGTTGCACAGAAGAGAAAATTCCAGCAGCTTTTCAAGCAAGCTATAGTTTCGGGTGGGAATAGGGTGGTCTCGCTGAGCTTTCTGGAATGCAACCCTGGCTAATGTGAGGTGGAATACTGGGAGCTGCAGTTTATTTATTTATTTATTTCTGGTATTTGTACCCCGCCACTTCTCTACCCACGAAGAGGGACTCAGGACAACATTTGCAACGGTACAAGGCCGCTACACCACAAATACAACAATATAATAACAGTCATATACATAAACATTAAAATTACATAATAATTAAAACCAATATAAATAACATTAGTTAAAACCATAAAACAAAGCACAGTGTCATCTGCCACAACGCCATTCCTGTCAATGTCCACTAAGGTGCAAATGACGACCGCTGCCCGAGGGCCTGGTCCCAGTACCACGATTTTAATTCAGTTCATCAGTATCTGGAACACCATATCATTCACATTCCTGCTATATTTATTGAAAAGTATGCTTGTATATAGCTATTAAAAGGAACAGGAGCCTTGTCCTTTTCTCATCTGGCCACTGTCCAGTAGTGTAGCTATTGGGCTGGGTGGCATAGAATGAGGATACTGGCCCTCAAATAAGTATTCTAATTTACCTTTTTCTTCAGTTCCGAATTTTCTAGCACTCCAGTAACTTAAAACTAGGGTTGAACATTTAGAAATCCAGTCTAGGCATCCAAAGTAAAGAGACAGGCAAAGTTGCTAAGAGACTGCAAGTACAATAAATATAAGTGTTCTTTGTGTTAACGATTTCAGCTGCCTCTCTGTAATGCAAGAAATCTGAGGATTCAAGAAAAAATTCATCGAAGGCTAGAATTTTCAAATGAATGGTCAATGGCCCCCTCCCCCTACACCCCTAACACCCTACCTTTCTATCTAATGCCTGAGTGTCTTTGTTGTGTTGTGGTAGGGAAGCAGACAAGAAACAAGACAAGATCTAGCTGGAATGGGTGAAAGAAGCATAATATTGCGGAGAGGAAATGATTCCAAAGTTTATTTGATGCAGTCCATGAACCTCCAGCTAAAGCATCCCTTGATACAGTAAATGCCCATCAATCTCTCTGTAAAAACATTCCAGTGGATAAAAGACATTGGACAGCCCGTTATAAAGAAATTTATTTTGCTCATTTTGGCCATAAGCATCATTTATGAAACTGAAAACAAAGCTATACATGAATTTCAACCAACATGGAAGTGCCTTTGTTTGGTTGCTCCTCACCCTACAGACAGTGAAACAATGATCTCAAATAATAAATAATAACCCCTTTATCCACAGGGGGCACATTCCTAGATGTCACATGGATATGTGAAACCATGCAAATTAGATAGCTGTATTAAAAAGATGGCCTTTTGGACCAAGAATACAACAGAGTTGCTCTAGAGAACCTAGAAAATACCTATAGAAGACATATTTTGTCAGAGGTGGATAAATGAAACAGTAGATACCAGTAGCACAGATATGGTGGTTATACTGTATAGTGCAATGTCAGTATTTGTCAAAAAGCTGTGAGTGACTTCCTTTGATCATTCTGAACTGGAACAAATAAATATATATGAGGAAACAAGAAGCTGTTTTTGTATTGGAAAAAAAGAACTTGTCTCTAATATGCAGGTCCTCGGAAATCTCTGGAGCTGCCTTTTGATTAGAAATGAGTGGCATTTAGATCTTCACAGAGTAGTTACAGGCACACAACTGCCGGTAATGAATGCTATTAGGAGCCCAATTAATAATGAAATACATTCTGTGTAGCTGCAAGAATAAATAATGCTCCCGAGACTTTTCAGTGTTCTTAGCAGTAGGTTGTCTGTTTATGGCATCAGTAATTTTTCATATCTGTCAGCCAACTCTAAAATCTAAATTGTAAAGTCAGCTCTTGGGGGACTTTTTGACTAGTGATTACTCTCAAGAGGTTCTGAATCTGTCTGCAATCAGTGGACTGCATTCATCCATGATACATGAGCCTTTTTACTCAAACCCAACTTAACACAAAGCAGGCATATTCTTGTGCAGCATCTAAATAAGAAATAACCCCTTTTAAACATTGAAATGGAGATGCTTTAAACCCTGAAAAGTTATTTCTTGTTTAACTGCCTTCAAGTTAGCTTTAATTTATGGTGACCCTATGAGGCTTCCAAATCACCCTGTCAGCAGCAGCCCTATCACTTCTTACAGCTTAGGGCCATGGCTTTCTTGAGCGAATCTATATGCGGTATCTGAAATGTGACCCTCTTTTCCACATTTCCAAGCATTATTGTTTCTTCTAGTGAGTCATGTCTTCCCATGATATGGCTAAAATAATCTTGGCTTCTAGGGAGTGTTCAGGTGATCATGAATGCTAATATTTCCAAGTTCTGGATGAGTTATTCCCTTCTCTTGAAACCAGCTGGTGGGAAATTTACGCCGAATCCAGACAGGCCTTTATCGCAGAAGCATCCCTGTTAAAAAAAAGCGTGGATGTTTCTGGGGGCCTGTCCACACCCACTCCAGAAAACGCATGCTTTCTGGGGTGGGTGTCCAGATGTTCTCTCGGGACTAGCTCGAGAGAATGTGTGGAGGCCCTACCCCCACTTCCCCCAAGCCTCCAGACCCCTTAGAAAAGTAATAAATACTTATGTGGCCTCCATTACAAGCCCTCGGCCAGCTCGTCTGGCATGTAGAAATGACACGCCAGGAGAGCCGGGGCTCTCTCTCTCTTTTTCTCCCTCCTCCCCTCTCGCTCTCCTGGTGCATC
Source organism: Anolis apletophallus (assembly GCA_030556195.1). Classification (NCBI taxonomy): domain Eukaryota; kingdom Metazoa; phylum Chordata; class Lepidosauria; order Squamata; family Anolidae; genus Anolis; species Anolis apletophallus. The sequence continues at coordinate 84,320,342 of JARBWK010000006.1, read as the reverse complement.
ATTTCTACTTGTTGGGAGAGCCGTCCGAGGCTTCTAATGGAGGCCATGTAAGTATTTATTACTTTTCTAAAGAGTCTGGGGTGAGGAGTAGTTATTCCCACAATTTACCGGGCTTATTTAACCTGATAAACTGTGGGAATACTTTCTGGACTGCAGTATTCTGCAGTCCAGACCTGGAAATAGTGGATTTATCCCTCACCTTCCAAGAAGGCACTGAATAAATCCACTATTTAATTAATTCACTACAAACCAGGGTTTTCCTGGTTTGTAGTGAGTTAATTCAGGACTGTCCAGAATGTTGTCTGGACAGCCCCTCCTTTATTGCAGTAGATGCTGCAATAAAGGTGCTCTCTCAATGGGCCCTTAAAAGCAAAGGGGAAATGTGAGGAGAGGGCAACAGTCTGCCCCTTTAAACACATGCCCTGCACACTTGGAAAGTGATAGACATTCTGTCATTTCATCTGTCTCACTCCAGTTGCTCTGTTTAATTATCTCTCTTTCAGAATCGGAAGGTTCTTCTTTTATTCTTGACTCATCTGTGGTACAAAATTGCCCTGAACACATCTTTAAAGTGGTTTAGCAATAGCCATGTTTCCACCCAAGACATTTCCTCTCATCCAGAAGTTAGAAAGAAAATTGGGGCCTGACACTTGTAACTTAAATGTAGAAAATTCATAGGCAGAGGAGCTAGCTGAACATTGAATGTGACATTTCATTTGACCCTCAGCATAGATGAGACTTCATAAAAATATACTTGATGACAGCCAATAAACACGTTCTCTTTCTCCACAGGTGTTCACTGATAAAATGTCCCCTGTCTTTAGTGAAAGTTCCTTGTATCACTTTTTCCTAAGCCTCTTGCAAAAAACCCAAGAACGCTTAAATTTGATATTGCTCATCATACTTTATTAGAAGAAGAAGACAGTATAGCTGCACACAATCATATATAGACACTTCATAATCGCTCTGTTGATTGCTTCCAAGTGCATTGCCAAGATGGTGATGAAAACAAGTCCCACAAAAATGTGTCTTTCATGAAGCCACTCTGGATGGCTTAATCCAGGATTGAAAACGGCATCCGGCATAGCTTTTCATGGATGTTTTGATAAATTGCATTGCTGTCTCTATGCCAAACATTAATTTCTCTGCTCACTTACACAGGCATTCTTGACTCTAATTTTAATGTAATCCACACCTTTGTCAAAACAGTATTTTCCCCTTCTGACCATAAAATATATAGAACCATTTACACTGAAACAACCCTGAATACTTAGCCCTGGAGATTTCTGCTTTCACTATAATCTTTTCTAATACCTGTCAGTCACATCCATTCATTCTCTGCTTTAAATCTGGCTTTAACTAAACGAAGAACATTTTGTCATTAATCTCATTGGTGTTTCTGGCTTGGGAGTTCGGAGTCTGAGGGGTGTGCTTCCCAAAAGAACAATGAAACTTGAGATAAGATTCAAATGACAGATCTGTGCTGTTCTTGCCGATGATAGTTTTGGAGGGGAACTGTACTCTTTGGTCCTATCAAGACAATTGTGCTCACCAGATGTGCAACAGATGATGCCAGTTCAGTTGTCTGTTATTCTCTGATGATTTAGAGACCTATCAAGTGATTAGTGATCAAGTGACACTTCATCCTTTTTTGTAATATTGCCAGACCTTTCTTCTTCAAACTCAATACATTTATGTTGTTGTAGGTTTTTTCGGGCTATATGGCCATGTTCTAGAGAGGCATTCTCTCCTGACGTTTCACTTGCATCTATGGCAAGCATCCTCAGAAGTTGTGACCTTGCAATAGATGCAGGCAAAACGTCAGGAGAGAATGCCTCTAGAACATGGCCAAATAGCCTGAAAAAACCTACAACAACGCAGTGATTCCGGCCATGAAAGCCTTCGACAGTACATTCAATACATTTACATAAAGAGTTAATCACATTGTTCTTAGAACTAAACTCACTCCTTCCTTCCAGCTTCTTATCTGCCTACCCTTCTTTTCAGTTCTGCCCTGCTACAGTGGTTCTCAATCTGTGGGTTGCCAGATGTTTTGGCCTTCAATTCCCAGAAATCCTAACAACTGGTAAACTGGCTGGGATTTCTGGGAGTTGTAGGCCAAAACACCTGGGGACCCACAGGTTGAGAGCCATTGTTCTAATACTTTGAATAAATCTATTCACAGGTCTTTATGTAATGGCTACTTAGATTATTATTATTATTATTTAGTTTCCACCCTCCTTCAGCCTTCTCTAGCCACTATTGACTATGCCTATAGTTGCTTGATACCATAATTGGCTTTCACTTCCATGATGGTTCTGAGGATGATGGACCTAGCTATCCACCAGCTACTATCATTGTCAGATCTCTGGTGCCTGACTTAGTTATCCTTAGTCCCACAAAAGTCTTCTGCTTCCCTACATAACCTGAACAACTAAGCAATCTTCCATTGCTATGATCTATGGATACGTGTTTCGCACCAAGTATAACTGTACTAATACTATATTCAGCACTTTACATTCCAAAACACCACATTTCTTATATTAAAATAGCATATTATTCTGATATGTGTGTATAAAACCACAGTAACATCTTAGCTGGTGAAATGCCATGATGAAGTTTAAACATAATGTTTCCTTTATATGTCTATGATAACACAACACCGCTCCAAAACCCCTATCCAACAAATTACCATAAAATATAAGTTTTTCCTCACTCCCAAATAGTGCTATATTTTCAAGGGCTCAATTTTCCTCCTCTTCATCTAATACCTTTTAATTTTTATATTATGTTATCACACAACACTAGGTTGAGGTGACATTTTTCTAATTAGTTTAGAAGTATAGTCCTAGGTATGCTTACTCGCTCTATTAAATGGGGCTTATTCATTAATGTGTTCAGGAATGCAATCTTACATTTCAATCCTATATAGGTGTACTCAGAAGAATGTTGAATGAGGCTTGCTCTGAGGTAAACAGCTATAGGAACATAGCATAAAGCTTTCCTAACCTGGGTGCATATTACACTTACATGGATGTAAATTTATAGGAGTCAATGGGACTTACTTTTGAATGGTATAACATGGCACAAAATGGACATGGTTCTGCTATAAATTAATTTGTTATTTCCAACACAGGCTATACAAGCAGATACTTGACCTTCTCAAAATTCTCAAAATTCTCAGCTCTAAGAAGCCCACCACCACCACCTTTGTCATCGTCATCATCATCATCGTCATCATCATCATCATCATCATCAACATCATAGGCAATAAAGAATAATTTTCTTTCTAAGTATGATAAAGCTATCATTTGATCAATGTGATAAGCTAACAGAGACATAGTAATTCTTTTAGTTGAAACCATAAGCTTTGAACTCTTAATCATAACGATTTTGTGATTATCTGAGCTATACTGAACTTTGAAGTAAAGTATGAACTGAGTTTGATCTCTTTTCCTTGCTCATTTATACCTTAGATGCCACTGGAATTTCTGTTCACATTCATAACGGTGTGTGCAAGATCAAAATTAGATTCAGTCAATGAAAACGATAAACCCTCTTTCATTTCAGCAACCATTTTAGGCTGCTGTTTTATGCATCGGCTGAAAAGTTTCAATCGGCAGCAAACTACCCTGCACTTTGGGCTTTTCGCTTGTCTTCTGAAGCATCTTTATTCGACCTTCCAGTCTCTGAGCCCATTCGCGCCGGAGCCTGGGAAGAAGGAACAAACATTCTCATCAGTGCCTCCCCAGCCAAATTTTCCAAATGTTCAGCTCTTTTGAGTGATACTAATGCTGTCCCTTTTCTTTCATCACCAATACACTTGTCTTGTGTTAATTGAGCCTAGGTATTTCTCTGGCCTTCTGGCTTGGGACACAGAGAGAATACTAATGGTATAACTCAGCAGCAGTGTGAAACCTGGTGACATTGCTAGATTCCTGGGGAGTCAAACAACTGGGAAAATGCTGTCATTAGAGATACATGCTGCTCCTCCTCTGGGTATTCTCTGGGATGAAGCAAAAGTGCTGCCTCGTAGGAAAAGCCGCATAATGCGGGCACTGGAAATAACATCAAGGAAATCTGTGACCACAGGCACTATGTCATCAGAGATACATGCTGCATGTTCCTTTGGGTATTCTCTGGATGAAGCCTAAGTGCTGTAGAAAAAATCATATAACTTATACATTGGAGATGACGGGATGTCTGCAAATCCAGGCACATTTGTTTGTGGCACTGCAAGGGCAAAACAAAAGTCAAGGGGCTGATCCACATTCGTTCTGAATTAAGAAAAAAAGTTCAATGATGAATTGATACAGCAGCACCCCATATGTCTACTTGGGCTCCTAATGTATGGCCAGCTGGTCAAAAGATGTCTTAGGAAAGGGGATAAATTTAATGAATTGCATTGCTTTCAAGTTACCCCCAGAGGACTAATAAGGAGGAAATGACCTGCTATCAATGGACATTAGGAACCAGAATGTCTAGAAAATTTATCCCTGGATTCAAATTTAACTAGAGGTGCCTTTTGGTTATGTAGCTATGGTAAAATTCTGCAAGAATAGGCTGTCATTCCATCCTGGAGTTCTGGAAATATATGTACCACTCTTTCAGCAGTGATTACAACAAATATATTAAAAATTAAATATACCTTATATTTAAGGTAGTAAAAGTGTGGCCTCGGGAATATTCTGTGCCTCCCAAACCATCCTGACTACTCTTTCCGTGGTCAAAAAAGTGAGCTAATTGCCTCTTCTGTATGTTTGGGATGGGAAGGAGGTAATTTGACTTTTACATAGGCCATGGAGTGTACTGCTGAGTTTGAGTGCATCTACACAGGGCTGGCCCCGCCCATTTCGCGGCCTACGCGGTCGCGTAGAGCGATGGACCTGGGAGGGACATCGCGAACTGGGAGGGGCGCCGCCCGCCACCGCGCCCGCCGCTGCGCTCCGCAGCCAGCTGCGCCACTGCCGCGAGGCGCGTGCACGACCAGGCGGGACACCTCGCACGGCCGGGCAGGATGCCACTGCGCATGTGCAGCCGTCCAGGACATCGCCGCGCATGCGTGCCACCACTCGGGGTGCACTTGCCCGGCCGGGCAGGGACGCCAGCGCGCATGCGCACTGGCCGGGGCGTCGCCGCGTGCGCCCCCGTGCGAACGCACTTGCGGGCCGCGCGGGATGTCAGCGCGCATGCGCGAGGCTGTCCAGGAGCCACCGGGGCGCAAAAATAAGGTTTGCCTACCCCGGGAGAGGTGAGGCCGCCCCTGCATCTACATTGTAGAACTACTGCAATTTGAGACCATTGAACTTCCATGACCTAATATTATGAAATTCTGGAGTTTGTTGAGGAGCCAGGTCTTTTTGGCAGGGACGGTTAAAGACCTTGTTAAACTAATGGTAAAGGTTTCCCCTTGATATAAATAATAAATACTGTTTATTTCTATTCCGCTCTTCTCACCCCAAAGAGGACTCAGTGCGGATTACAATACACATACGACAGACAGTCCCTGTCGGAAAGACATACAATTACACATAGACAAATACTGTGCAGTTTTTAGAAGGACTTCTTCTTTCCTGGCTGCGTCATACAGGTGGGCGTCATCGGGTGTGAATGCTCCATTACATCATTGTTGTTATATCCCTGCGTCATTGTGCCATCACGTCACAAGGGGGTGCTGTTGTTCTATCCTCATGACAGGAGCCTCTTGTTTCCACCACTTCCGCCTCTCCCTTCTCAGTCAGCCTATTTCAGACAAGTCTGTGCAAAAGTCCTTCCCCACTTTTATGGTCCCCAATTTGTTGTTAATTCACAGCTGGGCTGTTGAACTGCTTGGGTAAACAGTAGACAGGGCTCACAGCACTCAGCCCGGGATTCGATCCTGCAATCTTCAGATCTTCAGATTGCCAGCACAGCAGTTGTTACCGCTGAGCTATCTCTCCGGCCCCATATAAAAAACTACATAAGGGGACATGGGTGCTTGAACAAACTGCACCTCCTTCCACACGGCTGAATAAAATCCCATATAAAGCCTAGTCATGTCTGACTCTTGGGGGGTGCTCATCTCCATTTTTAAGCCGAAGACCTGGCATTATCCATAGACACCTCTTAGGTCATGTGGCCAGCATGACTGCATGGAGTGCTGTTACCTTCCCACTGAAGCAGTACCTATTGATCTACTTACTTTTGCATGTTTACGAACTGCTAAGTTGGCAGAAGCTGGAGCTAACAACAGGAGCTCACCTTGCCCCACGGATTCGAACCGCCGACCTTTCAGTCAACAAGTTCAGCAACATCAGCTGTTTAACTTGCTATGCCACTGTGGCCCCTTACAACTTCCATAATTACATAGCATTGAGTCATGGCAGTTAAAGTGATGTCAAGCTTCATTAATGCTACAGTATAGGTGCACCCTTTGTTATATAATTTTACAAACCTTAAAAAAAACCCAGAACTAAGCAGCTAACCACTTCTCTTCCCCTCATTTTTAAAAATCATTCTGGTCATCTGAAAATCACAAATACTATAATTGACTCCTAGTTCCGCCAGAGTTGCCCGTCACTGGCATAACATGTGTGTATAGTGAGATGGATTGTTCATCTGGATGCCATTACTGGATGGCTCTGCTATGAGATTAGCTTTCCACTGGAACTGTGAAAATAAAGCATTCAGTATTCTAGCCTAGAGTTAAATGTCACCTCACCACAGCTCTCAATATGCTACAGGCCATTGTTGCCTGCCTCTTTTAATGTTTCAATAAGTCCAGAATGGCCTTTTAAAGATGTGTTCATTTTCATTTTGTTTCCACTTGAGATTACAAATTATAGCTTAACTTTTTTTTAGTCCGATCTGCCCTGTAGCAAAAATGGCATGTTCCAGAGGTCTTATTCAAGAATTTAAAAATTCAGTGGAATCAGTTGGGAATGTTTTTATTCAAAGCACATGCGCTCTCTCTTTCTCTTCCTCGCTCCCCCCGCAACCCTTCTCAAAGTCTGACCAAGTGTTCCGTGTCAACTACAACAGCCCAGGGAACACAAAGAGAATATTTGCCTTCAATTCAGCGGCTTTAGACAAGTGCTCAGTATTCTGTGAGGTCAGCATACCTATCCTACCGAGAGAAAGGCACATTGTTTGAATTATACAGTCTTTTTGAAGAGCTTGCGCTTTCTAAAGTCTAGTTTGAATGGAGCTGCTGGATGTTATTTTGCAGCAGGTGACATGTCTGACGAAAGGCTATATATTTTTGAAATCTGTAACATAGCTTATTCTCACACTGAAACAGCGAGTTCAATAGTTTTCTAATGAGCTATCATGGCTTGCGTTCTCGTCCATATTCAACAATAGGGGAAAACACTTCATTGCCGATGAAGATGTCTGTACAAAGCTTTCTCTAACCTTGAAATGTGTCATGGGGCAGTTCTAATGATGTGGTACTAATGCATTCAAGCCCTCAGTTCTCCAGATCACATTTTTATGTTTAAACCATTCTAGAGACAATGAGCTTTTTCAAGTACTACTGTATTGTTATGGTACTTCTCTAGACAGGCCTCCCAACTACATAAGGGGACATGGGTGCTTGAACAAACTGCACCTCCTTCCACACGGCTGAATAAAATCCCACATTTTCTGCTTTGAACTGGAATATATGGCAGTGTGGACTCAGATAACCCAGTTCAAAGCAGATGTGGGATTTTCTGTCTTCTATGGCAGTGTGGAAGGGCCCTCAGATAATCCAGTAAGATAAAGGTTTTCCCCTGACATTAAGTCCAGTCGTGTCCAACTCTGGGGGTTGATGCTCATCTCCATTTCTAAGCCTAAGAGCCAGTGTTGTCTATAGACACCTCCAAGGTCATGTGGCTGGCATGACTGCGTGGAGCATCCTTACCTTCCCACCTTAGCAGTACAAATTGATCTACTCACATTAGCATGTTTTTGAACTGCTAGGTTGGCAGAAGTTGGGGCTAACAGCAGGAGCTCATGCCGCTCTCCGGATTTGAACCTGTGACTTTTCAGTAAACAAGTTCAGCATCTCAGTGGTTTAACCCACTGCACCACTGGGGCTCCTAATAATAACCAGATAACCCAGTACAAAACAAATATTTTGAGATTTTCTACCTTAATATTCTGGGTTATATGGCTATGTGGAAGGGCCCTGTGTTATCCTGTAGGGGTATTCTGGCCTCAATAGTTTTACTTTGTGTTTAAATGGGCCCCAAAAAGAAAGAGTTGGCATCAGAGAAGGGACAAAAAGGCAAATACTGCTTATCTGTTGACCCAAAGATCCTGCCAGCCTTCCAGAAACACATTAATCTCAGAAATAGGGTTCCCATTATTTATTATTTATTTATTTTAAACATTTATATTCCACCCTTCTCAGCCCATAGGGGACTCAGATCACAGCATATATACGGCAAACATTCAATGTCAGGACAAGAATTCAGTATATGCATACATAAATACACATACTATGCATATATAAACAATAAAAACACAAGTAGAGTAACATCACAGTCATTCCCCATTATTAAATATTGAATTACATTATAAATACATATCACAAATTATTTTCTTAGTGATCTTATCCAACTCACCTTTATCTCAATATTAAAATACACTGTTTAAAACTATCTTGGTCCCATGGTGGTAAAAACAATGGATCTGGATCAAACTTGGCATGAATCCTCAATATGTCCAAATGTGAACACTGGTGGTGTTTGGGGAAAATAGACCTTGACATTTGGGAGTTGTAATTGCTGGGATTTATAGTTCACCTACCATCAAAGAGCATTCTAAATCCCACCAATGATAGAATTGGGCCAAACTTTCCACACAGAACCTCCATGACCAACAGAAAATACTGTTTTCTGATGGTCTTTGGTGACCCTTCTGATACCTCCTCGCGACCTCCCCAGGGGTCCCATACCCCAGGTTGAGAAGCTCTGCTCCAATCTATAAAGCATTGCTGAGTGATGTCTCGTTGGCTTTTTCTTGAAAATATCACCAAAATGGAATTGGCTTCCTTCCAGACAGGGATCACCCATTGCTGAACTGCAAAGAGCGGGGTATTCAGTGGAGACCTCTGTTTAATGTTCAGTCAACAAAAATATTGGAAATATCTCTTTTCAAGATCTTGATACTTTCATGATACAGTATTTTCTTTTATTAAGCAGCTTGTTAGATGTGGCAGTTACTTTAAAAACAAGAAAATCTCTCTCTTACTTGTTCAAAGCACTTCTGGTCAATCGTGAATCTTCAATTTGTTTGCTCTTGCTGTGTGTTTCAATGATTTCCTCCCAGAAATTCTTCAAGCCATGGGCATCATGGACTACCACATGATGGCGTTTGGAGCCAGTGTATCTGTTCATTTTCTGAAAAGAAAGCAACAGAACATACAGAAAGGAATTCTTATGAGTGATCTTTTAGGGAAAATATATATGTGAAGGAAACAGTGGGCTCCCTTTTACCTGAACGGCAAAAATGAAAAACTTCTGTTAAATTGATAACTGAAATGTGAAAATATATGACTCCCTTTAAAATAAGTTGTTTGGCTAGAGCTACATCTCAGGCTACATGAACTTATATTTCATCAGAATAGCCTGCATATTCATACATATGTTGTACTATAACTTCTCAGCTGGGTTAGTCTATGACAATAGAATATATTGCTCCTCTCAAGCTGGTCTCTCAAGATTATAGTTGTATTCTTGCCCTTCTCATATAATCATATGGGTATGTGGATAGTTTGCAACTCAGTTTTGACCACTGCCAAAAATGTTACATTTTTGCAAAGATCTCTGTTTGCATTTGACAGAAGATTTAATTCTTCTGTCATTTTAAAATTCAGTAGAGTTCTGCCCTTTTGAATGAATTCATCATTGAGTTAAGAAAAAGAATTTTCCCTTAAGTTTATAGACTTGGTTAAAGCTTTCATGACAAGATCAGACACTACTAGTATTTCTTGTGTGAAATATCGCCAGAAGGTTTTTGAGTGCAATAAAATGGTTCCCTAAATATTTTTCATTTTTTAATATATATTTTTATTTGTACAGAAAATATTGCAAGTATTCATGCAAGAGAAGGGTTCCCTTTCTTCAAGAAGCTCCAAACATTTCTTCATCCATACATTTCTACATCTCTTCTCCCCCCCCCCAAATGATCCATGTAATGCAGGGGTGCTCATTAGGCAGCTCAAGAGCTACTAGTAGATCTTCGGCCCTCTTCCAGGTGATCTTCAGGCCTCACCAGCCGGATGGGGCACTCCTGCCATGCGCATGCACACCCTGCATGCATGTGTACTCCTGCTGCTGGCTTCCGATCTCACGGTGCTTCTTTCACCTGCGGGGCATTGCAGGAAGAAGGAAGCACAAGGCAGGGCCTCTGGAGGGAGCGCCCTGCCTCTCTCTCGTCCAGAAGCAGCTGTGCAGCCTCTGTTGCCGGCGAGACAGGCAGGGTGGAGCGTTCCCTCTGGATGCCTCGCCTCGTGCTTTCTCTTTCCTGCAATGCCCCGCAGGCAGAAGAAGCGCTGCGTGGGCAGAAAACAGCAGCAGGAGCACGCGCGGAGGCAAGAGTCCGCAGCGGTGGGAGCACGCAGGAGCACACGGCAGTGGGGGCAGGTAGACCTTTTGGACTTGGTTGCTTTAAGAATAGCTCGCATGCTGAAAAAGTGTGAGCACCCCTGATGTAATGTATCTTCTCTTATGGTCTATTTTGTCATGGATTTCTGACACTAGTCACCATTTTTAAACTCATAGCATGCCATAAGGGTTGTCCTGTTCTGCCCTGGGACTTTTTGATGGAGCCAAGAGAAAATCCCAAGTCTGTCTGTATCGCCTTCATTCCTTCTGTAAGAGGTCCAATTTATTGATGTTTGGAATGGAGGAGTGGCCTTTCCCATGGAGGTTTGCCTTTCTTTCCCTGTTATCTTTCTATTTAGCAGATTGAATATTTTTTTCTTCTCGCTTCCCTTACTTTGGTTTTATAGTTCTAAAGTGATATAATAATAATAATAAAATAAATACACTTTATTTATATTCTGCTCTTCTCACTCTTAAGGGGACGCAGAGCGGATTACAGGTACACATACTTAGCAGACAATCCCTGCCGTTTCCACATACAACATATAGATGAACAGAGGCAAATTCTGGCCACCAGGGGGAACTGACACACTCCTCATCTCTCAGCGTTCACAGCGTCCCTTGTTGTTCCTTCCGCATTCCTCAGCGTTCCTGGAGTTCTTTAATGGCCTCATAATTCAGTCAAAATTTGCCTCCCCACTTAATGTGGTACCTTTATCTCCTACTTGACAGATGCAACTGTCTTCCGGGCTGCAAAGGTCGACAGCAGGCTACACTTAAAGGTCGAGCACCCACCTCGACCCGGGCAGGCCTCAAACTCATGACCTACTGGTTAGAGGGATCTTATGCAGCTGACACTTAGCCAACTGCGCCACATTCCCAGTGCATATGTGTCCATCAACAAATGTGGATAGTGGGGGAAACACATTGGGAAGAAATAATGGGAAGGGAACAAAACTCTGCTCACACCAGAATTAATCATGCTTCAAGCAGAGGAGAAAAAGAATGGATGAAACCATGGTATACGTAGTTAGGCTGTGACTTCATGCAGGAGAAGGAGCAACTTTGTGAAATCCAGAAACCGAATTCAATTGATATTTACCAGAACTACTGGCCCTTCTCGAGGAGACCCAACAATTGCCTGTGCTTCCTGAGACATTATTGACCTGGGGATGCTTTTTAAAAAGCCCTTCTGAAGAACTTATTCCAACCATTCCAATATTTCCCTTTTAGTAGGCCTGTTCTGGCAACACTCCTATCGGTATTTATTTACTACCTGAGTTTGCTATCAGATGGAGAACTTGATTTGCAGTTTCCTTCTTTGAAAACAGGGAATGCACCGTGATTTCTTTACACACTTTAGGTCAGTATTCCAATGAACTATATGCAAATGTGTATGTAAGAAAGAAGAAGACCACAGCACACTTTAAATTCCTGTTGCCTGCTATAAGGCTCTCTTACGAAGCTTTCAAAGAATATTCATGCTGTATACAAGTATTTAAACTTCTTCACCCAAGTGAAAACTTCATTTGTGATATCCTCACTCTGGTGCTCACTCACTCTCCTCTCTTCCCTAACCCAAGAAAGTCGGGCTATGTTTCTAGAGGGCAGCCAAAAATGTTCTGTTCTGCATGGCATTCAGTGTCTGAAACTGCTGTTTTATCTGTTTAAAGCTGGATACTAGGATTGATATGGTGGCACAATGGGTTAAACCCTTGTTTAACCCTGGAGATTGGCGGTTCAAATCTGCGAGATGGAGTGAGCTCCCGTCTGTCAGCACCAGCTTCCAATGCGGGGACATGAGAGAAGCCTCCCAGAGGATGGTAACACATCTGAGTGTCCCCTGGGAAACGTCTCTGCAGACAGCCAATTCTTTCACACCAGAACCGACTTGCAGTTTCTAAAGTCACTTCTGACATGATAAAAAAAGGATGGATTTTAGACTGCATTTAGGATTTTTTTTTATATAAAACATTTGCAGAAGCGGATTCCCAAATTAGTTTTGTGTTTGCACCTTATTTTATTTGTCTGTTATTTCATATCTAATGTTTCTTTTACTTAAGTGATATTTGCCTTTACTGTTCTAATGTAGCACAAATCCTTTGTATTTTTGACATTACTATTGAAATCTGAAATATATACAGAATCCATGGATTCCACATTCTTGGATTCAGCCATACATCTTGAAAAAAAAATCCCAAAAGCAAAACCTTTGCCATTTTATATAAGGGACACTATTTTACTGCTCCATTGTATGTCATGGCACTTGGACATCCACAGATTTTGGTATCCATGAGAGGTCCTGGAACCAAACTCCAGTGGATACCAAAGGCCCATTGTATTTTAATGTATTTTTTAAATGTTCTTATATTGTTTTAATTAGCTTTCCTTTGTTCATGGAGACTCTGGTAGTGCAGTGAGTTAAACCCTTGTGCTGGCAGGACTGCTGACCGAAAGGTTGGCGGGTTGAATTTGGGGAGCGGTGTGAGCTCCCATCTGTCAGCTCCAGCTTCCCATGCGGGGACATGAGAGAAGCCTCCCACAGGAGGGTAAAGCATCCAGGTATCCCCTGGGCAACATCCATGCAGACGGTCAATTCTTTCACACCAGAAGCAACTTGCAGTTTCTCAGGTTGCATCTAACATGAACAAAAAAATTGTTCATTGCCTCATGAGTCCTTGTGAGCTGGCAGACAATACAGATATACTATAATTTGATCAATCAGCCAATAAAGTAGTCTACTGAATGTTCTTTCTTCAGTTTAGCTTCATTTTGCTGAATTCTAGAGTGGCACAAGACGTTAGAGTTAATTTACGTGTTTCATTCAGTTTAGCTTTCCTAGTGACATCAAGCAATTCATTGGGAATAATTCTGTTGCACCCGAGGGAAGCTAATTTGTAAAAGTGTTTGCATTTTATATGTAAATACAGGTGAGTTATTTTTCAGTATAAATTAAAGTATAACAGAGCATTGAGTGTCTGCCCTAGCTCAGCAGCTATTTTCTTTTGAACACAACACAAGGTTTCATGTCTGTATTGAAATTTCATGTAAAGGGAACTTTGGTGGTGTTTTTTGTATGTGTCTAATTTTCCGCCCCTCTCCACTTGTATCTAAAACCTCAAGGCCAGAACAGTTTATGATTTCAAGACTACTTGAGTACTTTAGGGACTACTTGTTTTAAGCCACGTTTATAGTGTGACCTTATATGCGTGTATGCTGATACAAGCCATACTGAATTCAATTTGACTTACCCCCAAATAAATGGGTATAATTGTAGCCTTGTAGTGCAATTCTAAATGTACGAGTCCCATTGAATTCAGTGATTCAGTCTAATTTTCATTATTATTTTTTAAAAGTCCTCAATAAAGGCTTATAAACATGGTGTTAGCATACTTGAAAGCCAGTTCTATATCTTTCAAGATAACTAAAATCAATGCAATTTTGTTCAATGTTTGGTTTGGAAAGCATTAAAATGAAGCCATTGTATGTAAACATATTATTTGCATTAAACATGTTTTAAATTAAAAATAAAAGTAAATAAATAGTTTTTACATCATCGTTAGTACAAGGATATGACATAGAATTGTTATCTTATTAAACATTACCTTTAGGGGCATATTATAAGGTGCCACGTGTTAATGTACTGTTTTAATAACAACTGAAACGCTACATTAATAAACAGATATAAAATCCATTAAAAACAACTGACCTTAAATATCTAAGAAAAATAATACTATATTAAAATGCAACAACATGGGAGGGGGAATGACATGCAGTAGGTATTACATTGCATTTTTAACTGTATTTTTTTTTAAAAAATAGAGTATATTTACTTAGTGTGCTGTGTATCCCAAGTTAAGATCGCAATAATCTATGAAATAGGCAAAGGCTTACTTTAATAAATATAGAAGTAGCTTCTTCCGCCAGGCTTTCTGGAGTTAGTTTGGAAATGTGCTGCCTTCACCTTTACGTTCTCCCTTTCTAACAGACTGAGTGGATTGTGTGGACTTCAAATACCTTTTCTTCTGTCACTCATTTTTATTTGGGTTTGGTGACATGGCTATTTTGAATCATTTCAACAGGAGGCAAAGAAACTAATCTCCGCCTGTAAAGTCTTCAACATACACAAAATGAAGTGTCCAGACAGCTACAAGGCAGCAGCTCTGAATGCCACATTTGATCCGTGGTATAATATCTGGCAAGTGTCACTGATGTCATGAGTTGGCTCAAGGGAAACAGTTATTCTTTGACAAGTGAACATCTTAGGAACACGATATCGTGTGACTAGCGGGGGACACAGCTCTGTCCTCGCCAAGAAAACAGAGATCTAAGCAGTGTACATTGTATAACGCAGTTTGTTTCAGGATAGGGCTACCCAAATGAGTGGTGGTGGTGGTGGTGTGTGTGGTGGAGTTGATGGGGGTCTTCTTTTGAACAGTCATTTCATAAGAATACACAGTTGAGGGCATGACAGGACTCCAGCTAAGCTGTTAGGCTGTGCATAAGTAAAGAAATCTGAACTCAACTCAAAGGCAGCCTCAAAGCATTTTAGAATGAGTGACAAATGTACCCAGCTCTGCTGCTATGATGAAAGAATAAACAGAAGCTTTGCTGGCAGGCCTGGGGTCACTTTCTGCCCTATTTCTCATGAAGTGAGAGGTTCACCAATTATAAAGAGTCTTGTAGCTTCTTCAAGCTATTTCTCTCATTTTCTTTCTCTTTCTCTCTCACTCAAATTTGAGCAGGTTTCTTGTTTTGGACAGTAGTTTCCAGACTCCCCCAACCAGCATGGCCATGGCCAGTATCGGTTGAGGTATCCTAAGGATTTGTACTACACTGAAATTAACTTTTTGAGATCCTGATTTTGTTGTGAAACACAGTAATTTCAGCTGCCTCAATGGGACCGTGGATCACAAAAGTTATATTCTAATAATGTATTGCTTTAGAACAGTGATTCCCAACCTTCTTTTGACCAGGGACCACTCTCCAACATTAGTACCAAAGGGGTTACGAATCAGTTTTTAGTCAACTTTAGATTCAGTTTGGGATTCTGATTTAGAAAATTGCATTGGATACACCACATCAGCTCTAGTTTCTGATACAGAACATATGCCATGATCAGCGACAGAGAAGGAGTGGCAGGTGGCACAAAAGGAGCAGAAATAAAATAAAATAATGAGGAAGCAGGCTTGTGGACCAGATTTTCATCCTTGTGGCCCACTATTGGTCCATGGCCCAGTGGTGGTCAGCGACCCACAGGTTAAAAACCACTGCTTTAGAATGAGTCACAAGTTTTTTCGCTTCCTCTACTTCAAATGGCTACTTATCTCGTTTCCCCTCTTAAATTCTGTGGTACAATTCACCGTGGTCTAGACCAGAGCTTCTTAAACTTTTCCACTCACAACCTGAGAAAAGGACCCCAGGTATAGAGGTTTAGAAAATCAAATACTTACGAATAACGAATCGGCATTTGCACGGCTGGTTGAACAGGCTGATTTTTATTTTAATGAAGTACAGCTGAAGCATCTTCTGCAGAGTTCCCTGTAAACAACAGATTTGTGTAAATGTCTGAAATAGCCACCAGGTGACATTCAGAAACCCTTTACTGTTGCCATATTTTTCAGGACCCCAACACTGAGCAAAGGTGACCTCATTTGGGGTCAGGACCCACAGTTTAAGAAGCAGTGGTTTATACTTACTCTATATTTAAGGCTTCTCCTTTTTATTATATTAGCACAATCTAATTTACAGTCAAAATAATATGCCTTCAAAAATCAAGATTTGAAAAAAAGAAAAAAGAGGGAGGGAGATAGATATACAACAGCTAAATTGAAAGGCATTAATTCTCCCATTTTGAAAAGAAGCATAAAAACCACCTTTAAAGAGCCAACTAAACAGCCCCCCTAATTATTATAGCCATAGACAATTACAGGCAGCCCCCAAGTTATGAACAAAATAGGTTCTGCAGGTTCTTTCTTAAACTGCATTTATATGTACGTTGGAACAGGTGCATTTTTTTAAGTGTGACACCAGCCGAACTAGATCAGCTTTGGATAGCATAGCAAAGGGTTGACATCCCATGTGGAGTTTGCTTAGCTGTTTGTGCCCCTCTTTAGAAGATTTCATCTCACTTTTTGTCCCTGTGATCATTGGATTTTGAAAAAAGTGGCTTGTTGTAGAAACAAGGATTGGTGATACAGCTTCAGTGGAGACACCTTTTCTCCATGATAAATCTTTCAGGAGAGAATGTCCTTTCCTAGGGTTATATTTCTCTCTTATTTCCTGTTGTCTCACCCCCATTCTTAATTTGGAGTAGTTAGTAAGTTGAATGTTTGTAACTTGGGGACTGCCTGTATATTATAAGATTTCTTATTATTCAAATAATAATAACAGTAATAATAATCTGTAAACTATTTCCATTGTTTCAAAAATGTTCAATAGACTATCGTTTAGGAATTACATAAATTTGGTTATTTTGGCTAAATCAGCAACCATCACAAGTCATTCTTTCATTCAGCAAATGATCTTGTTGCTATGGTAGTCATAAATTGACCAAGTCCATATGTTTATGCAGGTCTTAATCCATAACGCCCTAACAGAAATATTTCTGGGAATATGATTTATTCTAAGAACTAACCTGTGACTTAGGGTACACTGAGATGCTACCATTGACTGAAGATGACCAACTGAGTTCTATGTGATGGAAAGTGAGATTTGACCTGGGAGTTCTTAACATGGGGCATTTTGTCCTGTTTTGCCTCTTTTATAATAATAATAATAATAATAATAATAATAATAATAATAATCTTGATTTATACGCCGCCATCATCTCCCCAGTGGGGATTCAGTAACATGAAAGCCAGACCGAAAATTATAACAAATCAGATACAAATACAGTAAATAAAATACAAAGAAGCAAAATACAATAAAAATAAATACATAATATAATGAAATAACATATACAGGTCTAAAATGACATGAAAAGAAATAAGACACAGTGGGCGAGCCAGATGTATTAAAAATAAAATCCAAGGCCATATGGCCAGCATAACTGCATGGAGTGCTGTTACCTTTCTGTTGGAGCGGTACCTATTGAACTACTCACATTTGTATGTTTTCAAACTGCTAGGTTGGCAGAAGTTGAGGCTAACAGTGGGAGCTCACGTCACCCCCCGGATTCAAACCTGCAACCTTTCAGCCAGCAAGTTCAGCAGTTCAGTGGTTTAACCCACTGCACCACTAGGGGCCATAAGTCAATAAGCAACCTCATAGCATGCACATACATACACATAATTTATTTATTTATTTATTTGTCACGTTTCTATACCGCCCCTCTCAGCCCGGTTAAGGCGACTCGGACGGTTTATTACACAGGCAGTCTCTGCCCTCAATATAACACAGCAACAAGACAAACCCCTCCCCCAAAACATAACACATATAATAACAAATTAACAATTAAAAACATACAATTGCAGCCTCAGTGTCATATGTTGAAATCAGTTTTCATCGCATTGTCGTCATTCCATATATTCAATTAAGCCTTATATTTCATCAAATGCCTGATCAAATAGCGGAGTCTTGACTTTCTTTGGCGAAATGTCAGGAGGGAAGGGGCCAATCTGATGTCTTTAGGGAGGGCGGTCCAAAGCCGAGGCCACCACTGAAAAGGCCCTGTCCCTTGTCCCCGCCAGTCGTGCCTGTGAAGAAGGCGGGACCGAGAGCAGGGCCTCTCCAGATGATCTTAAACATCTCGATGGTTCATAGGGAGAGATGCGTTCGGACAGGTAAGTAGGACCCGAACCGTTTAAGGCTTTAAAGGCTAAGCCAGCACTTTGAATTGTGCCCGGTAGCAAACTGGCAGCCAGTGGAGCTGGCACAACAGAGGATTGTGCGCTCTCTGAATGCCACTCCCTGTTATCAACCTGGCTGCTGTCCTCTTTCCCGTCCGAACAGCCCAAAGGGAACCAGTTAGGACCTTTAAACCTCCTTAAAAAGCAGGTGGGGAAGGTATCCAGAGTGACAAGTTGGAAATCTCTGGTCAGCAAACCGGGCCCCTCAGCAAATCCGGATACCCCAGGTTCCTGGAGTTAAACAACACGGCGGGAAAGGGCCCCCCCGTTTGGGCTTTAAAAGGTCCCCTTTGTTTGC